>JAPQNM010001670.1:170000-172500 GCA_029783475.1 Metacarcinus magister | reverse complement strand
ACACCAGAGCACATCAGACCGCACCAGACCAGACCACACCAGACCACACCAGACCACACCAGACCACACCAGACCACACCAGACCGCACCAGACTAAACCAAACCAGACCAGACCAGACCACACCAGACCACACCAGACCAGACCAAACCACACCAGACCAGACCACACCAAACCAGACCAGACCAGACCAAACCAAACCACACCAGACCACACCAGACAACACCAGACCATACCAGACCACACCCGACCACACCAGTCCACACCAGACCACACCACACCAGACCACACCGAACCAGACCAGACCAGACCAAACCAAACCAGACCAGACCACACCAGACCACACCAGACCATACCAGACCACACCCGACCACACCAGACCACACCAGACCACACCAGACCACACCAGACCACACCAGACCACACCAAACCAGACCACACTAGACCACACAGGAACGCAACAGATCAGACCACACCAGACCACACCAGACCAGACCCGACCAGACCAGACCACACCATACCAGAATACAACAGACCAGATCACATTAGACCACACCAGATCTTACCAGACCAGACCAGACCACACCAGAACACACCAGATCAGACCACACCAGACCACACCAGACCACACCAAACCACACCAGACCATACCACACCACATCAGACCAGACCAGATCACACTAGACCAGAACACACCAGACCACACCAAACCAGACCAGATCAGACCAAACTACACCAAACCAGACCACACCAGACCAGACCACACCAAACCACACCAAACCAGAACACACCAAACCACACCAAACCAGAACACACCAAACTACACCAAACCAGAACACACCAAACCACACCACACTAGAACACACCAGACCACACCAAACCACACCAAAACACATCACACCAGACCAGTCGTTGTTTTCATTATTATCGTTATTATTATTATTATTATTATTATTATTATTATTATTATTATTATTATTATTATTATTATCATTATTATTATTATTATTATTATTACTATTATCATTGTTGTTGTTATTATGTAGTGCCAGCGGAAAGCTCATCTCATGTAAGATAAGCAAATACTTCTAGCAAGACCTTTTTTTATATATAAATGGGAGTTTTCGCTCAGCTGTGTGTCTTTGTTCCAGCAACACTTGGCTTTTACTTGAACATTGATTAAATGTTTGATTAAGAACTCCTCACCACTCATAACATGAACATTGTAAAGAACACCTTATGAACCATTAAGTTGAAGTGAAAGGAAAGGAATGGGTTTAACGAAGCATAAAAAAACCCTGTAAATTCAGAGGTTTCTGTAAAATCCGTTTACGTTCCCAAGCTGTCAAAGAAATTTAGATAAAAAGATGAAATTTTTTTTCAATGATTAATACTTGACTTACGATTACCGATATTAAATACTTACTGTAAATATCCCGATTTATGGCTTAGGTGAAAGCGGGCTGGATGGTGTGACGTGTTGTGTGTCGGGTGTGGAGGCGCCTATGTTTCCCCTCCGTGCTGTTCCTTTCTAGATAAACTAATTTCCTCCTTGCTAATGGTGGACCTGGGTGGAGGTAGCCGTTGCATGCGGTAATCATAGTTAGGGGGATGGTATTGCCTGTATGATGTTACTATTCTATTGTATCTGTCCAGCATCCATTAAACTCTTCTCCTTCACTTAAAATTATAAACAAAAAACGCTATTTTCTCTTATCACTTAAAGGTGGTGCATTTTTATTTCTTTCATACAAGGTTAATGTCAACGTGATAATGTGCGAACGAACATTATTTTGATCTTCCAACCTGTGCATGATAGAATATTCACGCCTCTGGGGATTGTGTTTCCTCTTTTTGTACAACACATTCATAGTTTTGTCTCTCTTCTCCTCTCACAGCACAGCACAGCACGGCACACCTTCAATATGACTTTCTCCTGTATGATAAAAGATATATCGTGATTCGCCTTCTGGACTCACTCTGAATCTCACTTCCTTCCTTCCTACCTTCCTTCCTTCCTTCCTTCCTTCCTTCCTTCCTTCCTTCCTTCCTTCCTTCCCCTTCCTCCATTTCGCTACATGAATACCTTATTGCCGTCTAACACTGCAGATGAATACTACACACTCATGATTTTTGTGTGTCTTAAACTGAATGTCAACTTCTGCATGTGTTCCTGCTAAACTACACCGTTGTTTTCTCCCGACTGCTCACTTTGAAATGGTTAGCTGGATCTCTGTGGATTCCATTTATATACCTGCCTGGATGTAAGTGGGCGGCGATAAGTCTTACGTAGAATTAGAAAATAAAAAAACAGGAATGATATCAATATTGTTTCCTATATCTCGCCTTTAAGGAAGTAAAGCATAGCAAGGGAATCTGACAAAAATTAAAGTTTATGATACATTTTTTAGTTTTTTAGTTCACTAAGGCTTTCCTCGAGTGATCGTAGCCTTCACCTCCTCAGTATATATAGTGTTGTTGTTTGTTAGACTTGGTCCACAC
>JAPQNM010001670.1:160000-162500 GCA_029783475.1 Metacarcinus magister | reverse complement strand
ACACACACACACACACACACACACACACACACACACACACACACACACACACATGCACACACACACATACACACACACACACACACACACACACACACACACACACACACACACACACACACACACACACACACACACACACACACACACACACACACACACACACACACACACACACACACACACACACACACACACACACACACACATACACACATACACGTGACACTATTGTAGCAAACTATTTCTAGGAAGGAATATATACAGGGAAAGGGAAGGGAAGGGAAGGGAAGGGAGGCGAGTGTCGAGGAAAAAGTTGAAGGCTCAATGTTGTCGGTCCTCGCTTCCTTTTAATTTTTTGTTTCCTTTCATGCATCTGTAATACTGTTACACCTCTTCACCTTATTCTATAAACACATATTAACAACCCATAATACTGTTTAACAACTATAGCATAAGATGGAAGTTTATATGCATTTATGAATTTTAAGTTCTTTGTCTTTTAGTTTCAGTTTGATGTTACGTACCTACATTCGTACCTGAATTTGAACCTTGGCAATGTCATGTCACCTTTTTACTATATGCATTTGTGTTGTATTTTCACATTTAATTATATGTCTGGCAATTGTTTCTCTGTCCAACTTTTAACTGAAGCAAGTTTGAACCTTTGATTCCTTATAAAGAAGGGTTATCCTAAGATTGCAGAATTCATGTACTTTGAATGTCATATTAACTTACTGAATAAGTCTCTGTTTATGTATTGTAACGGACATGCGGCTCAAAATATGACTCGTAGTTTCTGCCTGAAATTGTATCAAATATTTTTACAACTATTCATTTATTTCAAACAGAAAATAAAAAAAATCGTGATGACTTTAAATCATCTCGTGACTTGTGACGTTTAGTTAAAAATATATTCAAAAATATATCTTTCCCACTCCTATTCATTCCAGATGATATAACCCTAAAGCTGAACTCTTAGTTTGGAATTTGGTAAAAAAAATATTGACTGACTTTACTTGGGTTTGAAGAATTGTCAACTATATTACATTTCTTCGCTTTCCTACAACTTAGACGCTTTCAAACAGGATGTAACAAGGTATTTCAAGAACAAAATTAACCTTCCTGGCTTTTTTCTAGTTGTTTCCATATTTTCTAACGGTATTTAACTGGCTTTGTAAAACACACACACACACACACACACACACACACACACACACACACACACACACACACACACACACACACACACACACACACACACACACACACACACACACACACACACACACACACACACACACACACACACGAGTTGTCTTGTTGCCCTGTAGAGCAGCTGTCACCTTCAACATTATATAGGGAGCTAAAAGGGAATTGTAAAATAGTATCATTCCTCATTCACCTCATTAACTGTGTGTGTCGAGAATAATATAATTCAACACATCCACTTCAGGTCAAACATAACACTAAACACGGAAGAACATCAACATATCATTTTCACGCCGCTGTCTCTTCCTCTTCTTTAGCCTCTGCGAATACCTTGCAAGGAGTATATTTTCAAGGAAGTCCAAACAAGCCACTGTGTTGTATCTGCAGCGTCGTGTTTGTTGAGACTGGGAGAGGGGAGGGAGCCTGGAGATCCTCTAGTTGGTGTGTTTGTGTGTGTGTGTGTGTGTGTGTGTGTGTGTGTGTGTGTGTGTGTGTGTGTGTGTGTGTGTGTGTGTGTGTGTGTGTGTGTGTGTGTGTGTGTATGTGTGTGTGTGTGTGTGTGTGTGTGTGTGTGTGTGTGTGTGTGTGTGTGTGTGTGTGTGTGTGTGTGTGTGTGTGTGTGTGTGTGTGTGAGTCTGGTCGGTCCCTCCTCAAAACACTCTGGAAGGGTTTAGTGCCTCGTAAAGTTTTAAAGTTTTGATTTCTCTCTTACCCACGTGCTAAGAGGAGAAACACCTGAGTAACGAGAGTGCGTTTCGGGGGCGAAGGGAAAGAACAAGATGATGGAGGGAGGGGAAAGGGAGAGGTGGATATAAGGTATGGTACATGTGGAGAGTTAGGTACGAAGGTGTTGAGGTAGTTTTTCTATCTAAAACGAGCTTGAAGGATGTAGAGAACGTGTCTTAGTGTGTAGGTCCTTAGGCTGCTTGTTGCTGTATCCTTTCCCCTACGAGTGTTTTGTCATCTGGTTACATGTCAGAGGCGATGATATCATGTAATGGTTCATGTTTACTGTGTTACAATTCTCAACCGGTAATACAAGGTTAATTTATTTCATCCTTTCCATGATACATAATTACCAAAGAAAATAAAGTGTATTCAAGTTTGAAGTTTATCACCTTTTTCTTACAGACGTGAGAATGTATGTATGAAAACAACTTGTTTGCACCAACTGTTTGGAAATCTGTGAAACATTATAAACAAGTAACGTATTCATTGGTTTGACAACCGTTCTCAAGTTTCCTCGTAAGTTTGTTGTGCATTGAAAGGATCAAAATATCATTCATTC
>JAPQNM010001670.1:140000-147500 GCA_029783475.1 Metacarcinus magister | reverse complement strand
GGTACATAGCCTTACCTAAGACCACGACCTTAACACCTTAACGAGTAATTACTACCTAGAATGAGTAACTACGTGATGACCTTAACACCTTAACGAGTCATTACTACTAAAAATGAGTAACTACGTGATGACCTTAACACCTCAACGAGTCATTACTACCAAGAATAAGTAACTACGTGATACCTTAACACCTCAACGAGTCATTACTACCAAGAATGAGTAACTACGTGATGACCTTAACACCTCAACGAGTAATTACTACCTAGAATAAGTAACTACGTGATGACTATAATTCCCACATGAAGCATTAGGAGCCACACACTGCCTCCCAAGCATCACCACGCCGACCCTTCACCCCATTCGTGTAGTGTTGGGTGAGCCGAGCAGTTGTGTTGTGTTGCGTAGCTGTGTCCACGCCGCCATGACAGTTGCGTTGCGTAGCTGTGTCCACGCCGCCATGACAGTTGCGTTGCGTAGCTGTGTCCACGCCGCCATGACAGTTGCGTTGCGTAGCTGTGTCCACGCCGCCATGACAGTTGCGTTGCGTAGCTGTGTCCACGCCGCCATGACAGTTGCGTTGCGTAGCTGTGTCCACGCCGCCATGACAGTTGCGTTGCGTAGCTGTGTCCACGCCGCCATGACAGTTGCGTTGCGTAGCTGTGTCCACGCCGCCATGACAGTTGTGTTGCGTAGCTGTGTCCACGCCGCCATGACAGTTGTGTTGCGTAGCTGTGTCCACGCCGCCATGACAGTTGTGTTGCGTAGCTGTGTCCACGCCGCCATGACAGTTGTGTTGCGTAGCTGTGTCCACGCCGCCATGACAGTTGTGTTGCGTAGCTGTGTCCACGCTGCCATGACAGTTGTGTTGCGTAGCTGTGTCCACGCCGCCATGACAGTGTTGTGACGGATGAGACGCTGGGATGTGATTAGGTTGTTAGAGTGATTAGTTATGTCACATTGTTCTCTTGTGTTGTATAGTGATGCGTCATCCACTTAATTGCAACACACTAATGACTTTATATGACTGATGACTTGTTGTATTGTCAGCCACGTCAGTGAAGCATAATAATAGAGACGAATCAATATCTTTATCAGTACTTTTTTTTATTGCATTGAAAGAACCAATTGTGTTGCGTGCACAGTCAATTCAATGAGTGATTACAAAATGGTTTGGTACGTTAGTAAGTCACCACCTTGATCAGTCACGTTGTTTTATGACTTATTATTTATTTAAGTCATTAGTAGTTACAGTAAACAGACATGATTGCGGCTGGGTGCAACATAGGAGTCCAACAAAATGAATCGAGTAGGTTAGGTTAGGTTAGGTTAGGTTAGGTTAGGTTAGGTTCGGTTAGGTTAAGTTAGATTAGGTTAGGTTAGGTTAGATTAGGTTAGGTTAGGTTAGGTTAGGTTAGGTTAGGTTAGGTTAGACTAGGTTAGGTTAAGTCCTTTGTTAAGTTCATGTTGCGATGAATATATTTTTGTTGAAAGTGTTGATGGAAAGTCATTAATATATGGAAATTAATAGTGTGTTGGGAGGCAGGTGGAAAGGTACACTATAAATATTATCATTATTGTTATTATTAATATAGTAACTATTATTATTATTATTATTATTATTATTATTATCATTTATTATTGTTCTCTATCGATCTATCTATCAATATATCTATCTTTTTTTCTCTTTCTCCTTGTAGAGTATGGAAACTTTGTAATCTTCTTCCTCCTCCTCCTCCTCCTCCTCTTTCTCCTCCTCCTCCTCCTCCTCCTCCTCCTCCTCCTATTCCTCCTCCTCCTCCTCCTCCTCCTCCTCCTCCTCCTCCTCCTCCTCCTCCTCCTCCTCCTCCTCTTCCTATCCAACCTGCCTATAAAGAAAAGCATGACCATAAAAGCAAAACATTGTAACGCTGAGATCGATAGAAATCACCTTTCAAAGCGTGTTATCGGTCAATGGAGCAAGACTATCCACCAAATGATTTTAGTGGAAACATTGATTCCACCTAGAAATACTCTGCAGCCTGCGTGAGTAACAATAAATCAATGTGTATCGTTCATCTATTTGTAGTTGAAGAAGGAAACATTAGGTAAGTGTTCGGTGCACAGGAGCTGCCTTGTGTAGGTTAACTGGCCTTTTCGAGCCTACTTATTTTCTTATGTTCTTATGTAGTTATGACATTACGTTAATTTTTTATATATATTTTCCTGGTTTTCCTAAGTAGAGTAAAAATTGTGCTGATTATTCTTTTATTATTTTTTTATTTCTTGCTTCCTTTGTCGTATGAAAACCCCAATTTGATAGTTTAAAAGGCATGATTTATCCGTACTAAAAGTTGTCCAATTAGTTATATAATCTTTTTTTTTTTTTGCTCAACAGCTAAAAATAAAATGTATGTGATTAGGAAGACATTTTAATTGTCTGCCTCACTTAAGCCTCCTAATTGCTGCCACAAACCACTTATTCCATATTTCCCAACAAAGCTTGGAATATTTTGAAAAACATTTATTTCGTCTTGCACAAAGGAAACGTGATGAAAGGTAGAAATGATAGTATAGAGGAAAGGGAATTTATTGATTACACATAGATCGAACGCATAATGTAAAAAGAATGTCTCTAATGTATATTTTGTGTAATTCATTAGTTTGACTGTTGCATGACCTGATAATATACTGTGAAAAGCAGACTACAGCATGGTACAAAACTCTCCAAACCTTCCTATGAATTTGAGCTATTCCAATTATATAATTAATACTATCGTAATTAATCATATCCTACTTAGTACTAAAAAAAACGATAAATATGATAAGCTCACCATCCTCCCTTACTTCCGTGTATTCTGAACACCTTACATTTTGTTAATTAATTTTTATCACCCGCAAGTTTCTACACAAGTTTGTATAATAAGCGATGAATCAGATCTATGTGTATTCACGTTTATGTGTGTAACTATAAAGCTATCATTTCATTAGCTCGCAATGTTTCTGAAAGTGCACCTCACCTATGAATTATATTTGTGACTATTCCATGTGCCATTAAGAGATAAATCACTTTTAAAGACCTCATTAACCAACAACGAAATGCACTTCGGTCATGATATAGTAATTTCCGTAACCATTTTTCAAATGGATTTCAAGTTTTTGTTCGGGGAAGGTTCTGCTAAACTATCTTTTGTTCTAATACTTATTTCCATCTACGTTTTTACCAACTAGGAATATTTATCCGTCTATATATTTTCTTAGTCATAACGGTTATTTTCCCTCGTTTTTCCTGGTATCCATTAGTCGCCGATTCTAAAATAGAAGAAAGATATATAGCTACATACCAGAGAGCTTAGGTTCATTAGCAACTACAACAACAGTATCAGAGAATAATGGTAATAAAACATATAGTACAGCCACTAAAATAGTTTATATACTCTTAAATGCCTGCAGGGTGAGTAAAAAAAATCCTGAAACTATCATTGAGGAGCAGTCTCTGTATATTATTCTATTGTATTTACGAATTGTTGTATTTTTATCACTGTACTTAGGAACCGCGAGGAAATGACACACTCCAACCTGTGTAAGCCAGTGATTATTAAAGTTAAGTGAGTACAGGAAACCAGGAGAGATAGGAGGCTAAAATAAGAGTAAAGGGACTAACACTATCATATACAATAAACTGTTTCAGTAACGAGAATGTTAAGTGGGTTTTTTTTGCAGCTATGTTAATGGAAGGAAGGGAAAGACGGGTAAAAAAATATTTAACTGACCTATTTCGTTTCGTTCATCGTGGACTTTATAATACAGACAGGTAAGGTTTAAGCATAAAGAAAAACACTTCTATGTAGTTGAATCATGAGACAAATATTCTGTCATTTTGTTGTGTTTAGATGGAAAAAAAAGAGTGAGTGAAGCCTTCTTTCCTGTGTCCTCTCTAGGATAGGAAATATTCCCTCGCTCTGGACAAACGCAAAATGTAACCAAGTTAATTATTGATGTTATAATGATCCTCACCGCCAGTATTATGCCCGGTGCTGGATTATAATGGGAATGAATGCTAATTTCCATTTTTCATTATGAGTAAAAGTGAGTGAAGGAATATGTGTGTGTGTGTGTGTGTGTGTGTGTGTGTGTGTGTGTGTGTGTGTGTGTGTGTGTGTGTGTGTGTGTGTGTGTGTGTGTGTGTGTGTGTGTGTGTGTGTGTGTGTGTGTGTGTGTGTGTGTGTGTGTGTGTGTGTGTGCGTGTGTGTGTGTGTCTGTGTGTGTTTGTGTCTGTGTCTGTGTGTGTATGTGTATGTGTGTGTGTGTGTGTGTGTGTGTGTGTGTGTGTGTGTGTGTGTGTGTGTCTGTGTGTGTGTGCGTGTGTGTGTGTGTGTGTGTCAGTGCTAGTATTTGTAAGTGTAGGCATTTTTATTTCATCTTATATATTCTTTTTACATATTCATTTTTCCAGGCAAAGACAATACGATTTACATATTTAGCTTGTCTCATGAGTCTCAAGTGAATTACTGAAACTTATCAATAGTTGGACGTCGAACACTTATGTTACACGTTTTTTTTTCATTATATTTACAACACTAATAAAAAAAAAAAGTATTTAGTGACTGTTACTAGGATGGAGAATAAGCGTGGCACAGTAAAACCATTCTATTTGATATTCGCTGTAAAGTTTTATTTTTATATTTCTTCCGTGAAAAACAAAATCTACTCGACACACGCTGCTCGTGCAGTGAACTCAAATTCAGAATTTAATTGTGGTTGGACAAAGTTTACACACAATAGTAATTATTTGCAAAGTGGGAACAATTTCACTGTAAATATATTGTAATTATATTAAACACAAGAAAATATTTGCGGAGTATTAGCATATTTGTCTTTTTGTATGATTTTGTTTATCGATGTGTTTGTGTGCCTCTTTATTTTTGTTTTCTCCCTCTCTATCTATACTATATCTATCTTCTCTCTGTGTGTTACAGTATATCACTCATCGTCTGTCTGTTTCACCTCATGTCCTCAATTCATTTTATAACAGCAGATTTTTTTTTTCTAGTTCCATCTTTAATATGTGCTTTTGTATTCCCGTGCTGCCTCACATTCACCTTCTCTCTACAGCAGGGGTGGCCAATCAGTCGATCACAATCAACTGGTCGATCACAGTCCTGTTTTAAGTAGATCACATTGTTCCTGTTAATAATTCATCCTTCAGAATTTTCATGCCAATAGTTATAATAGGATATCCAAATTTTACTTATAATTTGAATATTAGTTTTCCTTATATATTTATCTGGGAACCATTTATATTTATAATGGATATTTCTGAACGACATACACTCATTCATAATGACAGACTACTCCTGTGTTATCATGAAGCCTGCCTGGGCGGAACCAGACCAGTAGACAGGAACCGAACGCGTTTGTACGTACACTCTACGTACAAACGCTAAAGCATGTCACCATAGTGTGCGTTGACTTCGTTCGGAACTGGCGGTGGTTAAGACTGCGTCACGTGCCATGTAGTCATTTTCTTCCTGGCAACTCTCCTTGGTGCTTATGTGGTAAAAATCTCAGTCATACATTTTTTTACGTCGAGAGGCACCGATTTACTCCTTTAGTTGGGTAGGCTGTTGCGGGCCAGATTCTTATACAAATATCAAGCAGGTTGACGAGCCACGAGTTCGGACTATGCAGGCCGGGTCTGGCTCGTGGGCTCGAGTTGCCGACCCTGACGTACAGGATGGTGGTAGCTGGTTGCTGTTCAACGTGATTTGTAAATTGTCATTATTTGTAAGGCCAGTGTGTAGTTTTGTTAGATTTCAAATATTTATGACTGTTAAATAAAAAGTCAACTCAGAGTTTGGATGTTTTGTTTACAGCTGTAAATCACATTATTGTCTGCGTAAATATTAATTGTCAACTCTGTTCCATCACAGGCCTCCACACGCCACAGCTCAACAGTTGTCACCAGACGTTTGGTGTATAGGTGTGTTCGGATCAGTGTCTTGTAATGGAAAAGTTTTCCGTGATTGTGAGAATTGCTGACTTTTACATCTTAGCGAAGACTGGTAGAATCAGTGGATTCATTGCCCTTTGCAAAGGTGATGATAGATTTCCTGAAGAGGTAAATTTCTCCAAAGATTTAGAGATCTGTTGCCTGAAAATAAAGTGTTTTTGGCCTCAAAAGATCAGTCTTCTGATCACCCCTACATGGACAATGACAATGTTGGATTTAACATTCTTAGTTGATATAACTGTTATGTTGAATGAACTGAACTTAGATTTGCAAGGAAAAGATCAAATTATAGTTGACATGATTAGTGCTGTGCAAGCATTCAAACAAAAACTAAAACTAGGGTCTTCACAACTACAACAACATGTACTGAGAAATTTCAGAAATAATGTCAGAACTGGAAATCTAATGTAAACAATGTGATCAGTTCAACAGTGATCGCTACAGTGAACAGGTACAAGCCCTTGTCTCAGAATTTGATAGACGTTTTCAGGATATAGCAACATTATAACCTGTTGCAACATACATGTGTTTTCCATTCAATAAAAACACAAATGCTGAAAATATTGCATCTAGAATGGCCATATTATTTAACATGGATACATCTGAAGCTGAAAATGAGATTTTAAAACTGCAAAATGATATACAGATCAAATCCATGGCAACAGGAGGCAGTATGTGTAATCTTAGTGAAGAAAAGTATCCTAATGTCAGGAAATGTTCCATGTACCAAACAGCTTTTTTTTTGTTCATCCTACCTGTGTGAATTAACATTTTCACACCTGAAATACATCAAGTCCAAATACCGATCAACACTGTCAGATGAACACCTGGATGCCTACTTAAGGATACCAATCACCAACTACAGACCCAACTACACCAAATTGACAAACCGCATGCAGTGCCAATCGTCTCATTAATAATGTAAGTGTGTACTTTGTAATTGTATTATAACAATTATATCATAACTGTAATCTCTATATATGGCAGTGGGAGGTAGATATTACAGTTACAGTTATGGAATAGGGTTGAAACTTAGGCTGATAGATCGCATCTGGGTAGATGAAGAAAAGTATATCACTTCTCACAAAAGGTTGGCCGCCCCTGCTCTACAGGAACGTGTGTGTGTGTGTGTGTGTGTGTGTGTGTGTGTGTGTGTGTTGTGTGTTGTGTGTTGTGTGTTGTGTGTTGTGTGTGTATGTGGTGTGTGGTGTGTGGTGTATGTGTGTGTGTGTGTGTGTGTGTGTGTGTGTGTGTGTGTGTGTGTGTGTGTGTGTATGTGTATGTGTGTGTGTATGTGTGTGTGTGTGTGTGTGTGTGTGTGTGTGTGTGTGTGTGTGTGTGTGGTGTGTGGTGTATGTGTGTGTGTGTGTGTGTATGTGTGTGTGTGTGTGTGTGTGTGTGTGTGTGTGTGTGTGTGTGTGTGTGTGTGTGTGTGTGTGTGTGTGTTTTATACATCCTCCATAGTTGTGTTACTTCTGACAAGTTCAGTTCTCCAGTTCACATTCAATATT
>JAPQNM010001670.1:87500-135000 GCA_029783475.1 Metacarcinus magister | reverse complement strand
TCTGGTAATGAGACAAAGAACGAGATTTTCATGCACGGCCTTGACTTGTAGTGTAATGTTGTGTTGTGTTGTGTTGTGTTGTGGTGTGTTGTATTGTGTTGTGTTGTGTTGTGTTGTGTTGTGTTGTGTTGTCGTGTGTTGTGTTGGGTTGTGTTGTGTAGTGTTATGTTGTGTTGTGTTGTCGTGTGTTGTGTTGTATTGTGTTGTGTAGTGTTGTGTTGTGTTGTGTTGTGTTGGGTTGTGTTGTGTAGTGTTATGTTGTGTTGTGTTGTGTTGTGTTGTGGTGTGTTGTGTTGTCGTGTGTTGTGTTGTGTTGTGTTGTGTAGTGTTGTGTTGTGTTGTGGTGTGTTGTGTTGTTGTGTTGTCGTGTGTTGTGTTGTGTTGTGTTGTGGTGTGCTGTGATGTGTTGTGGTGTGTTGTGTTATGTTGTTATGCGTTGTGTTGTGTTGTGTTATGTTGTGTTGTGTTGTGTTGTACGTGGAGTCACTCAGTGGTGTTGGTAGTCAGTCAGTCACAATGTGTTTACTTGCATTACCGGGAAGGACATACACTCCTTTAACGTCTCCTCGGTGCTGTACGCTCTCCACCGGTGATTTCTGTTACCACTAAGTCCGTAATTTATAGTTTCCTTGTTCTGTTCTGGTGTGGTTCCTTGCAAGTAGTTCAACATTGCCTTGGGCTCATTTCTACTGCATATACTATTCTATATTTTATTTCATATGTTAAAAGTTATGTATTAGCTCAAGGAAAATGTTAGTGATAAAACACTTGGGTATATTAGAAAATGTTAAGTTTGTCATTCCTTCTTTTTTTCAAATAATTATAAAGTTGTAGGAATTGTCTACTTGCTAGTGTTCAGTCTGTGTTAGGTTATGTTATGTTAGGTTAGGTTCAAACATAAACAATATTGAAATTATAAATGCTTAAACTGCCAAATATACCACTCCTACCATCACATCACATTAAACACAACTTGCCATTAATACAGACACACAGACAAGTACACAGACTAACACTTACGTACATAATTACAAATAGCTACATCCACATCAATAAACACTTACACTATGCAAACATTTGAAACACTCGATACTCACTCATATAAACACAACTCACTTACAACACGAACTCTTTCAAACACTAGTACTTTCCACACACCAAACGTTAAGTGGTGGAACAGTTCTCTAACGTATTACACATTGACATTTTCATCAACAAAATATATGAACACTTGAACATATATATAACACAATGAAAAATATATAGACTCACTAAGCTACTACCTCTATCTTCTTATCTTTTTTGTATATGCGTGATATGTACAAGGCACGAATCTTGCGCATTACATAATAAGATCAAGATTAAGGTTTAGTCACTTAGAACAAGATAGGAGTGAAGTCTATTTAGTGAATTTACTGTGAGAAAAATCGTGATAATATGAAAATCAATTAATATGTTGTTAAGATATTCCCATTGTGTCTATATCCTAAATGTTTTGAAAAACTGAATTTTATTTTTTAATCAAAGAATGTTTCATAAGTAATATTTCATTTATTCCTTTTTTTTCTGGATGGCGTGATCCTGGTCTGGCTGATTTTATTTACTAGAAGAACTTTATTTTTTCCATATATCCTTCTTAAAAAGGTGTGGTACCTACGAAGCTTAATTTTTCGCAACATCTGGGAACATAAATTATTAGGACTTGGTTAAAAGGCATCCAAGAACAACAGCCATTCATCTACTGCTATCTGCTGTGGGGATGTGGAGGGGGGGGGGCGTAGGTGGATGGATGAGTATAATTGTCCGTCTGTCTTTCTGTCTGTCTGCCTGTCTGTCTGTATCTGTCTGTCTTTTCTCTCTCTCTCTCTCTCTCTCTCTCTCTCTCTCTCTCTCTCTCTCTCTCTCTCTCTCTCTCTCTCTCTCTCTCTCTCTCTCTCTCTCCTCTCTCTCTCTCTCTCTCTCTCTCTCTCTCTCCTCTCTCTCTCTCTCTCTCTCTCTCTCTCTCTCTCTCTCTCTCTCTCTCTCTCTCTCTCTCGCGGTGACGTAAGCTAGGAAAGGTCAAGTAAAAAGTACACTCTCACACACACACACACACACACACACACACACACACACACACACACACACACACACACACACACACACACACACACACACACACACACACACACACTAAATTCTGGTGTTGTGACTTATAACTTCTTTTTTTTCATTACATTTCCACTCAGCTCGGATCGATGTAGTTGTTGGTTGGGCGGCTTTGACTTTTTTTTCATATTTTATCACTTATGTTTTGTGGGTGCACTATAAAGGGTTTGTCTACAGTGTTGTATGATGCTTCTTTAACTAAGTAAGGCTATGATTTTGCCTTGTAATATTAAACTGAAGATATTTAATATTTACGTAGATTTATATCTATAATTGCTTTAGTGATTATCATTTCTTTTTCTCTTAAATAAATGATATAAAAAAAATCATAGGAAGCGAGAAGAAAGGACTATAATCCCATTATTATCATACTTCCTTCCTAAGAATTCCTAAGAATACGAACAAATGTATGTAAAGCAGAGGTATAAAAACAAATCATGGTAAAGGAGAAAAAGGGAGAAGAATCACATTAACATACTGCTTTCCTTACTTAGAAAGCGAACAAATGTATGTAAATCAGAAGTAAAAAAAAAAATAATCCTCCGTCAGTATTTGGTCAGTCAGTGGGAGGAGGAAGCCTTTACTTCCGTACCGACCGACTCAACTCGACGCTCAATCCCGTTCAATATTTCAATATGATCCCCGACGAAACTGGTCTCTCATGCATGATCAGGAACCTCACAATATATCCTTACAGGCTCTTTATTTGGAGGCATTTTGTTGTTGCGGATTTGAGTTTCTCGCTGGAATTGCCTGTGTGTGCTCGAGGAATTAAATTTTTTTCATTTTTTTTTACATAAGTGATTCAGATTTAAATAAAAAATAAACGATGTTGTTTTTCTTATGATAGCGTGGTGCTATTTTTTTTTTACATGAAATTTCAATATTATATTGGGTGTGTTTTGTTATTAATGTTTAAAAAAAAATTTTTTTATGGTATATCATGTTTTTTTTCTCACTCTGTGTGCTTCTCTCTTTAGATAGGGCATCAAAGTTTGAGTTATTCGTAACGCCTCACTGCTAAATACTTGTCATTAAACACCTGAATAATAACACATATTCCTCGCAGAATCACAGCATAATGCTTCGGTACGTAAGAATTCTTCCATGGAAATCAACTTATGAGAGGAGAGAGAGAGAGAGAGAGAGAGAGAGAGAGAGAGAGAGAGAGAGAGAGAAGAGAGAGAGGAGAGAGGAGAGAGAGAGAGAGGAGAGGAGAGAGAGAGAGGAGGAGAGAGAGGAGAGAGCGAGAGAGAAGAAATACATGAGAATATATGAGAAAAACAAACACCAGAAGACCTACTGGTCTATAACTAGGGTATCTGCTGCACTACATACTACTACAAGGGCACTAAGAGTTTGAGAACAGGATAGAACAGAACAAGGCTCTCTCCCACCCTCTCTCTCCCTCCGGCAACATGCCGGCAGGAAAAACAGATAGAAGGGAACACCAAGACCTTGTAGAAAACATGGCCATGGACATTTTATTGTAAAGAATGAAAATAGAGGATACTATACTATACTAGACTAGACTACTATACTATACTATACTAGACTATACTAGACTATACTAGACTACACTACCACTAGTGATGGTACATCCTGGATGGGGAATATTATTTATATTGAATCAAATTACTGCCATTACACTTCTAATCTGAGATATAGGGACACAAGGATATAAGTTTCATAGATGCTCGCATTGTTTACTCTAAATTTTATGCTCATATCAAATGGGAACCAGTGAAGTAGACATAGACCAGAAGGACTTATACTGCAACGGTTGTCCAGGTAGAGATTTGATTATCTACCTGGACAACAGTTGCAGTATAAGTCCTTCTGGTCTGTGTCTACTTCACTGGTTCCCATTTGATATGAGCATAAAATTTAGAGTAAACAATGCGAGCATCTATGAAACTTAGAGAGAGAAAAAGAAAGAGAAAGAGAAAGAGCGAGAGCGAGAACTAGAAAGAAAGAGAAAGAGAAAGGTAAATGTGTTGAACATTGTACATTTTCTTAGAAATCTTGCAAACAAACAAAAACTGGACTGCAGCTGGATTATTTTCAGAACAGTGACTGAAAACCTTCAAAATGTTTTCTTTTCTTTTCTCACTAGGTGGGGAAGTGGCATCATCATCATTATCATCATCATCATCATCATCATCCTCATTATCATCATCATCATCAGCAGCAGCAGCAGCTTCGGAATTTTTATGTTTGTAGCAACAAAACAAAACAAAAACATCGAACGAACACAGTAACTCAACAGGTACGGTAATTCCATCCGACTTAATTCATTCCCTCATTTACACACACACGCGCACACACACACACACACACACACACACACACACACACACACACACACACACACACACACACACACACACACACACACACACACACACACACACTCACACACACACACAGACACACACACACACACACACACACACACACACACACACACACACACACACAGACACACACACACACACACACACACACACACACACACACACACACACACACACACACACACACACACACACACACACACACACCTGTAGTTTGTTGTTATTGTTGTTGTTGTTGTTGTTGTTGGTGGTGGTGTTGTTGTTGTTGGTGGTGGTAGTGGTGTTGTTTTTGTTGGTGTTGTTATTGTTGTTGTTGTTGTTGTTATTGTATTCTGTTTGACTCTAAATTTCTTACCTCAATTTCATTTTCTTTGTTTTCTTCATCTCCTTTCCCTTCACATTCACTTAAGTTTCATTCATTCATCACTTTCACACATTACTAGACACTTTCACAGAACAGATTCCTTGACTCACATTCATTACCCTTCACTTACATCCTATGACTGCAATCAACCTTCTTTTCCCCCTTGTCTTCCTTCTATTTCCACCTTGAAATCATTAATAACAGCATACTCGATTCTCTATTTACTTTCCTCCCTTTGTTCAGGTTAAACAGTTTGATTTAACGGAGGAGCTGCTGCTGAGGGAGTAAAGGAACTCAAGTTGGCAGAGCATAGCAGGCACTTAAACACTCCATCCACTTTCCTCTCCCACAACTCCATTAGAACTCTCCTCTCCCACCTTTGTATCATTAACGGGTGTCTCCTCCACTCCTTTCCTTCGTACTGCCACAGATTTTCTCGGTTGGGCTCTCAAGGAACGGAAGGAAAGGAGAGAAGGTTTTTTTTTATCACCTCTATCGCCTTAATATTGTGTAGTCCTTGAAATATTTACTGCGTCATCATCTCCATCATCATCATCATCATCATCATCATCATCATTAGTAGTGGTAATTATAGAAACCGTAAAAACAGCAGCCTCTACATTATCATATCAAATTAGTATGCGATGTAAGTTGCTTTATTTTCTGGTAAAGTTATATCAAGAAACTTTGGTGCCAAAATGTATCAAATATTGCATGAACACCAAAAAAAAATAGAACTTATTGTTATATTTATAGTCTGAAAGTCTTGTAAGGGAAACGACATGTTGGGTCTGAAATGCCTGGCAGTATGGGAGGGAATTAATTACTTAACTATAATAATTCTAACTTGGAAAAAAACATATATATAGGTACATTCGCATATACCTCGCTATTAGCAGTAGCTGGAATATTTTCAGTGGGATTTGCTGTACAATGAAAGCCACGAAAATCAACAGTTTATCTATTGTCAATACATCATTCATTCACGTATATACATAATAGTTTAATTATGTATATTCTCTTATTCTAACCGTGAAATAAGAACCAATTATAGTTCTCCTCATTGCAAAATAAATGTTGTATATGAAAATATTATGAGATCTACAAATACAATAATGGGATGAATGTGTCCGACGTAACAAATAGAAAATGTTTAATATCGCCAATACATGAAACAGTGCAAGAAAAACCATCGGCTCTACTTGCATCATTTTCATTGTGGAGGAAAAATAGATATACCATGATGGAAGTATTGTGACTCTTAATTATGAGAGTGGATCAGAATGTGATGGGTGGGATATGGTTGGTGTGAATATTTTTTTGTGGATAGAACGAGTGGATATTTTGCTATAGTAATGGTAAAATAACAGGCATCCTACTTTTCTCTATTATATTCCTGTCACTATCAATTTCTTTTTTTTTATATATATTTAGCTCTGTATATTTTTGTCTACCAATGGATTGATGTGTATTATGTAGATAAATAGATAGATTAATGGTTAGCTAAATAATGACAGATAGATTATAAGGTTATGGAAACACATATGGGTAAAAAGTTAGCGTGATCGAGTCAAAAAATTTTCATATGAACCAATATTTCCTGTTAACTACTTGGCTAAAGCTAGGTTAGGTTAAGTTAGGTTAGGTTAGGTTAGGTTAGGTTGCCGCTTGCTTATCCTTTCAACTCCTTCGGTACTTTAACTAGGCTGTTAGTCTTCACTGTTGGCAAATCCTTAATAGATTCTTAATTTCAACTCAGTCCATTGACCTAACAATATTTTTTTCTATATGTAAGCTAGTTTCTACGTTTTTCATGCTTCCGTGTTTTCTATATTACAATACGGTTTTGTTCTACGGTTTGCATGTATGATGTACCTTCTTACTGCTTGTTTAAAAGAAGAAGAAAAATAAAAAGAGATACATAATAGAAGGATTTGAAACGGTTAGCGACTACCTAAACAAGCTTTCTAATTGTTGGACTTACTCGCAAACTAATCAAGGTTCAGAAAGTCACACAACAACCTGCTTTACGGAAACATATCCTGCTAAACTTAATCAAATAAAACACATATTACTCTTTCTCTTCTCTCTCTCCTCACTCCTCTGTAAATCTTCGTTACTGGATATATCACGCAAAATAACCTGCCAGTTTTCCTAACGTCAAAAATTCGTCTTGTTGGTGGTGCTTTTTTTCCCTTTATTTTTGGGATTTTGAAATAGTCTGACCTTTACCTTGGCGCCCTGTCTCCCCCCCCTCTCCCTTGACGCCCCCCTCCCTCCCTTATTTAACACTTCACCCCAGGCTAAGGATGGTCCCTTTAACTCCTAATGTTGGAAAATGTAGTAGTAACCATTTTCTTTTGTGATAATAAGGATAAGAATATGTGAAGTTGTTATTCAATTTATCTCTATTTTTTTCTCTCTTTTTTTTTCTTCTATTTTTTCTCTCTCTCTCTCTCTCTCTCTGTCTCTCTCTCTGTCTCTCTCTCTCTCTCTCTCTCTCTCTCTCTCTCTCTCTCTCTCTCTCTCTCTCTCTCTCTCTCTCTCTCTCTCTCTCTCTCTCTCCTCTCTCTCTCTCTCTCTCTCTCTCTCTCTCTCTCTCTCTCTCTCTCTCTCTCTCTCTCTCTCTCTCTCTCTCTCTCTCTCTCTCTCTCTCTCTCTCTCTCTCTCTCTCTCTCTCTCTCTCTCTCTCTCTCTCTCCCCGTCTATGTTCTGTCTTCTTTACTTTATGGCGAGTAAAATAAAGTTTGATACAGAACTTCCATCTGTTAAAAAGACGCGCTTCGTGCAAGGATAAGCTGAAGGAAGAACGAAATTTACGAGGCAGATTTACGCGGGGAAAAAAGAAGAAAAAAAAAAAATACAATTTAATTCATTGGTCTTAACACTACTGTGGTCTGTCTTTAATTTTACTTCTATCAAGGGTTTGTTTTTGTTTTTTTTCAATCATGTGAGTGTTTGAGTTGTTTACAGAGTAGTGTTTGTTTCTGTGTGTTTTTTTTTTTAGGGTGATAAGTTCAAACAAGAGGTATTTCACCACACAAAGGAATATCATCTTTATTTAGTGTTTTATTTTGATACCTTTTAAAGTCGTTTCTCTCTTCGTTTGGTCAATTTTAGATCGCTAGAATTTATACTCTTTCAACATTTTCTCTTTCACACGTTCTGTTTCTTCCATTCCCTCCTCCGCCTTTGATCCTCCTCCTCCTCCTCCTCCTCCTCCTCCTCCTCCTCCTCCTCCTCCTCCTCCTCCTCCTCTTCCTCTTCTTCTTCTCAATTACCTCATCCCATCTACCACCCTCCACCATCCATCCCTCCACCCCTCCACCACCCTCCACCCCTCCACTTTCACGCCTCTCCACGTATCACAAAACAATATTTCGGTTTCAGCTGTTATGATTCCCGACCACACTGTTGTCTCTCTCTCTCTCTCTCTCTCTCTCTCTCTCTCTCTCTCTCTCTCTCTCTCTCTCTCTCTCTCTCTCTCTCTCTCTCTCTCTCTCTCTCCCCCTCCCTCCCTCCCACCCACCCTCCCTCCCTCCCTCCCTCCCTCCCTCCCTCCCTCCCTCCCTCCCTCCCTCCCTCCCTCCCTCCCTCCCTCCCTCTCTCTCTCTCTCTCTCTCTCTCTCTCTCTCTCTCTCTCTCTCCTCTCTCTCTCTCTCTCTCTCTCTCTCTCTCTCTCTCTCTCTCTCTCTCTCTCTCTCCCCCCCCCTCTCCCTCTCTCTCCCCCCATCCCCCCCCCCTCTCTCTCTCTCTCTCTCTCTCTCTCTCTCTCTCTCTCGCTCGCTCGCTGGCTGGCTGGCTGGCTGGCTGGCTGGCTGGCTGGCTGGCTGGCTGGCTGGCTGGCTGGCTGGCTGCCTCCCTCCCTCCCTCCCTCCCTCCCTCCCTCCCTCCCTCCCTCCCTCCCTCCCTCCCTCCCTCCCTCCCTCCCTCCCTCCCTTGCTCTCTCGCTCTCTCGCTCTCTCGCTCTCTCTCTCTCTCTCTCTCTCTCTCTCTCTCTCTCTCTCTCTCTCTCTCTCTCTCTCTCTCATTGTTTCTCCTTCATGTTATTATATCCAGTAATAGACATAACTCATAGCTCTTTTTTTGTTCTTAAAGATGTTATCGTGTTTCCAGTAACTCTGTATTTGATTGGTTGTTGCGTTTGTGTTCACCCAATGAGGTTAAGTGTTACATCCCACCTGAAGTGTTCAGCCAATGAGAGTAAGTGTTACATTCTACCTCAAGTGTTCAACCAATGAGAGTAAGTGTTACATTCTACTTCAAGTGTTCAACCAATGAGAGTAAGTGTTACATTCTACTTCAAGTGTTCAGCCAATGAGAGTAAGTGTTACATTCTGCTTCAAGTGTTCAGCCAATGAGACAAAGTGTTACATTCTACTTCAAGTGTTCAGCCAATGAGAGTAAGTGTTAGATTCTGCTTCAAGTTCTTAATACCAGGCAAGGCAGTCGGCTCCTTAGATGCCTGTAACAGCAAGGATGTGTAACGTATAAATCATAGTAATTGAGTTGTTGTTTGTTACCGTTATAGACGCTTGAGTTACGTTGTTGACTACATTGATTACCCATGGAGGAATTTCGTAAATATCTCCATCCTTAACCGAGGAATAAATAGCATTGTTTTTCTACATGACAAAATCTTTTAGTCACTTAATGCACTACAAGACCATAGGTGATGCAGGTATTGATTTAAAATATTAGTGAGGCGTTATTCAAGGTTGTGTTGCGAACTGTCATAAGCAGAGTGAGGAGGAGGCTTGTCACTATCACCATCACCATCAGCTGGACGTGATTTAAATATTGCAGTCACACGTTATTTGAATGAGTCGAGTGTTGCAGCAGCGGTTTGGTTAGGCTAGGTTAGGTATAGACATGTCAGAAGTTTTGTCAAGACCACTTTACACTAATGCTGCGAGGCTGGCATTGAAAACACACAGAGGAAACATATTTTCTTGATATTGTGAAAAAAAGCATGGTTGTAAATATTTTTGTAGCAAGCATGATGGTGCACATAACCGTCTGTATTTGGAACCACAATGACTACGTATGTGTGTGTGAGTGAGTGTGTGTGCGTGTGTGTGTGTGTGTGTGTGTGTGTGTGTGTGTGTGTGTGTGTGTGTGTGTGTGTGTGTGTGTGTGTGTGTGTATGCGCGTGCGTGCGTGCATGCGTGTGTGTGTGTGTGTGTGTGTGTGTGTGTGTGTGTGTGTGTGTGTGTGTGTGTGTGTGTGTGTGTATGTGTATGTGTATGTGTATGTGTATGTGTGTGTGTGTGTGTGTGTGTGTGTGTGTGTGTGTGTGTGTATGTGTATGTGTATGTGTATGTGTGTGTGTGTGTGTGTGTGTGTGTGTGTGTGTGTGTGTATGTGTGTGTGTGTGTGTGTGTGTGTGTGTGTGTGTGTATGTGTGTGTGTGTGTATGTGTATGTGTATGTGTATGTGTATGTGTGTGTGTGTGTGTGTGTGTGTGTGTGTGTGTGTGTGTGTGTGTGTGTGTGTGTGTGTTTTTAACCTACAACCTTTTTACACACAACGTAGATAACAGGAATGAAAAGCTATTCTGTTTTACTTTTAATATCTTTACTGTTAAGTCATTACTGTGAAGTATGGTTTTTAGAAGCAAAAGTTTTCATGATATGTAAAGGAACAGATGGTTATGAATAACTCTTTCAATGTTCCATGACTTTTCATTATACATACTAATGGGTAACATTTTTTTGCTTGACCTTTTCTCTCAAATGTTACAGACGCTTAGTAAGTTAAAGGTATTCCTTTGACGTCGAATTTCATGCTTTAATTTTTAAGGATTTGTCTTTTTGCTTCAATGGTATAAATATATGTAATGATATTATCTTTGCCTTAACTTAGTAAAAAAAAAAAAATACAAATAAACTCGTGGAATGTATGATAACAAACTTGGTATCCCTTAGCCTTAAAGTGTACAAGCATAAGGTGAGTCACATCATGTTCCTGCTGGAGATGGACTAAGGTTGTGTTACGGAAGTTGTCTCTCAATAGCCTTGAAAATATCTGGATTGTGTGTGCGGCGTATCGGTTCTGCAGAGCTTTTTGTTCTTACAGGTAAAGAACACGCTACTGAACACTTTTTTTTCTAAACGTGTATTTCATTCAAAACATATTAGAACACCTTGTTATATGACTTGTGCGTGTATTTAGCAGCAACATTAATCAAGTTGAAAATACAATAAAAATACAATGAAAATGTAATATATTACGAGACATTACTTGTCATATAACATAATGTGTATTTTTGATGCAGATACGTCTGTCATTCAGGACGAGTGGCGGTGGCGTGGTGACGGGGGAGTGGGGATGACTGGGGTGGGGACTAATCTTGCCTAAGCTATAATTAAATATTTTTTTTCTTGTTTGTTTATGAGGAATTTATTGCTTCCAACATAACCTATAATTAATGGAAGCATTATTCCAGTAGTATCACAGCGAACTTATTACACATTACACGTGACTCTACTTAATGTAACTCTTGGAAGTGCTTATACTAACTCTACTTACTAAACCTTAACTACTTAACAACATCCATCTTTAATATCCTTTAATTTTAACCATGGAAGTATTGTCGTCCCGTTTCAGATTTACAACCATCGATTAGATACATTGTAGTGATTACTATGTTCATGCCGCTCGTTTTGTAGTAGTAGTAGTAGTAGTGGCGGTAAAGGTGCGTCAGTGTTTGGATTGAGTGATGTTTGTTGTCAGAGGTAATGCAATGGAGTGTTGTGAATGTGGTGGACCTTAAGAAGATATTAGTGTGTGTGTCGGTGTTTGAGAGAGAGAGAGAGAGAGAGAGAGAGAGAGAGAGAGAGAGAGAGAGAGAGAGAGAGAGAGAGAGAGAGAGAGAGAGAGAGAGAGAGAGAGAGAGAGAGAGAGAGAGAGAGAGAGAGAGAGAGAGAGAGAGAGAGAGAGAGAGAGAGAGAGAGAGAGAGAGAGAGAGAGAGAGAGAGAATAATAATAATAATAATAATAATTTTATTTCCACTGACAGTGGTTATTCTTAATACATTGAAGAATGCTTTAAAATAAAGAAAAAAGAGAACAAAGTGTCCATGAAGACCATTATTAAAATATTATACATAAATGACAGACCTCATATTTAGATGTAAATAAATAATAGTGATACTGAACAATAGCCAGTTATTCAGTATTAACAATGTGAAATATATTGTTTATTGATGAGTACATTTTTGAGTCTTAACTTAAATACAGATAGGGTATTGGCCTGTTTGAGGTGTGTTGGGAGGTCGTTCCATATCTTTGGTCCTCTCACAGAGAGGGATCTGGCTCCAGTGTCAGTATTTACCTTGGGAACATACAGATTGTTTTGTTGTCTCGTAGTGCTACAGGTTACTTGATTTACAGTTGATAGAGTCAGCAAATAGGCAGGAAAAAATTTGTTAATATATTTAAAAATTGCTACTCCTGAGTCGTACGTTATTTTATCTTTCATAGTAAGCCATTGTAGTTGATGTAAAATAGGTGTGGCATGGTCATATTTCCTGGCTCTTCCGTCAGCAACTTTGGCAGCAAAATTTTGTAGTTTTTGTACATTTGTTAGTAGAGTTGTGTTTGTAGTGCCCCATATCACAGTACAATAATTTAAAATGCTCAACACAAGAGATTGTACTATTATTGTGCGTGTCTTTTTGTCGAAAAAGTTTTTTATTCTATTGATAAACATGAGAGTGCCCATTGCCTTCTTATTAGTTTCATTAATATGTTTATCAAATGTTAGATATCTATCCATGTACAGGCCGAGGTTTTTCACATGTATAGCGGGTGTAATGTTGCTATTGTTGAAATGTATGGTGATGTTACTTGGTATTTTAGAGAGTAATTGGCGACTTCCAATGAAAATGCATTGAGTTTTGTTAGCGTTCATCATTAAACCATTACTGAGAAAATATTGTTCTGCTTTTCGTAGTGTTATCTCCGTTTTATTTATTAGATTATTAGTCTGGTGGATCCAGCCACTGTGTAGGAATTGTGTATCATCGGCATATTGAACAAGCATACAGTCATTGATGTTATCTATCATGTCATTTACAAATATATTAAAAAGTATTGGTCCTAGGATAGAGCCTTGAGGTACACCATATTCTATTGATAGTTTGGAAGAAGTGATATTATTAATGCGAACTGATTGTGTTCTTTCATCTAGGTAGTCTTCAAACCAAAATGTGTCGATTCTTAACTTACGCATTTTCTTTAAAAGAATGGTGTGACTTACACTATCAAATGCCTTAGAGAGATCACACAATGTTAGTAATGAAATCTTTTTGTTATCCATGTTATTGTAGATTTGGTTTGTAATGACTGTGAGGGCTGTTTCTGTAGACAGTTTCGCCCGAAAACCATGTTGGTTATTTGAAAGGAGGTTGTTTGACTCTAAATATGTTGTGAGTTGCCCAGCGACGATTTTTTCGATTATTTTAGAAAAAATAGGGAGGAGTGAGATCGGGCGGTAGTTATTAACGTCGCTTTTTTCCCCATTTTTAAAGAGAGGAGTTACTACGGCATGTTTCCAGCTAGTGGGAAACTTGCCAGTGACTATGGATGAATTTATAATAAATGTTATATAAACGGCAATGATATATAAAGAGTCTTTAATAAAACGAAGAGAAATATTATCAGAACCAAAGGATTTTGTTTCATTTAAATGTTTGATAGTTAAGATGACAGTGTTTGTGTCAACAGGTTGGGGCCGAAAGTAAGTGGTTGTGTCCTGTGTAGTGACATCATTTTCAGGTTCTGTGTTACTATGTTGCAATGTTTGTGTTTTATCGTAGGTATTCTTCCCAACATTAGCAAAGAAAACATTGAAATCTTTTGCTTTACATGAATCGTTGTCGAGGGTGTGTGTGTTTTGTTTAGTGTTTTCAGGAGGAATTATGTGTTTTATAATCTTCCAGGTGGAGGCACTGTTTTTTGAATGAAGAATTTTTTCTTGATAATAACTCTGTTTTGTTTTATGTATAAGATGTTTCACTCGCCTTTTCAAGTTTTTATATGTATTTTGTAAGGTTGTATTTAATCTGTCATTTTTTAAGGTGTTTCGGGTTGCATTTCTGAGCGTAATTGCCTCACGGATTTCATCTGCTATCCAAGGGGCGGGTGGGCGACGTATTTCTTTGGTCACCATGGGGGCACAACACTCTACACTTCTAATCATGACTGAAGTTAATATGTCAACTTGCTGGTCTACATTGTCTGTGTTAAAAATTTGATTAAGATAATTTGTTTCACGTAGTATATGAGTACAGAAGGTATCACTGGTGTAGTGTTTCAGATCACGAAAGGTTTTCATTATTGGTGTACGTTTTGGTTTACTGATGTTTATATTTACGAGAGAGAGAGAGAGAGAGAGAGAGAGAGAGAGAGAGAGAGAGAGAGAGAGAGAGAGAGGGAGAGAGAGAGAGAGAGAGAGAGAGAGAGAGAGAGAGAGAGAGAGAGAGAGAGAGAGAGAGAGAGAGAGAGAGAGAGAGAGAGAGAGAGAGAGAGAGAGAGAGAGAGAGAGAGGAGAGAGAGAGAGAGAGAGAGAGAGAGAGAGAGAGAGAGAGAGAGAGAGAGAGAGAGAGAGAGAGAGAGAGAGAGAGAGAGAGAGAGAGAGAGAGAGAGAGAGAGAGAGAGAGAGAGAGAGAGAGGAGAGAGAGAGAGAGAGAGAGAGAGAGAGAGAGAGAGAGAGAGAGAGAGAGAGAGAGAGAGAGAGAGAGAGAGAGAGAGAGAGAGAGAGAGAGAGAGAGAGAGAGAGAGAGAGAGAGAGAGAGAGAGAGAGAGAGAGAGAGAGAGAGAGAGAGAGAGAGAGAGAATACCCCTACACACCCTGGAGCAACGCCGCCCGCCAGAGTAGCTCTAGGTAATTTGACAATCATCTCTGCCAACGTAAGGGGCTTTCAGACTAATGTCGGCGACCTTACACACAGTCATGTTCTGCCGCATAGTCCTGACATCAATGCCACTACAGAGACCTTCCTCAACTCTATTGTCCCCGACAACTTTGGGCAGATAAGTGGCTACTCCAGGTGGTACCGGCGTGACAGAGCTCAAGGTACCTTTGGGGGTGTTGCTGTTTGCTTCCGCCACAGCCTCCCTGATCAAGCTCTCACTGCCGACCTTCCTGACCACTTGGAGATAATGTTCTTCAAACTGTGGACACACACCCAAGACTCTCTCCTTCTCTGCGTGTGTTACCGTCCACAGTGGCAAGGTAGTGAGCCCCTACACTAGCTAACCACCAACCTGGATGCCTTGCTCCTCCAGCACTCCTGTAAGCACCTCGTCATTGCGGGTGACCTCAACCAACACCTTGTACAGAGACAGTTTGACGATATGCTTACGGTGTTTGGCCTCACAATCACGTCGATTTCCCCACCCACATCTCAGGGTCCTCACTTGACCCTGTCATCACGGACCTGCCCAGTAACATGGTCAATTGCCGCCCGTTAGCAACAGTTGGATCCTCCGATCATCTAGCTGTTCTTACCAAGATCAAGCTGGCCATCATCCGAGATGAAGGAGTGACTCGCACCAATTGGCTATGGGACAAAGGGGACTGGGATGCAATGAGGGCAGCACTAACCAACATTGTGTGGTCTGACGTGCTTGTGGGAGACGTCACCACACAAGTAAGGAACATCAGTGAAACACTTCTGTCCTACCAAAGAAGGTTTGTGCCTAGCCAGACATGCAAATCTAAACCAGGAGACCAGCCCTGGTTTGGCTTTCAATGCAGGAAGGACGCAGACAGAAAGAGCAAGGTCTGGCTGCGATATAAATCCCACCCTACTAGAAGAAATAAACACCTGCACAAACTGGCCTGCAAACACATGAAAATAATTCAGAAATATGCAATGAAAAGCTGGAAGGATCACCTCAAGCAGAAACTTACAGGCCAGTCAGTGGGTAATAAGGAGTGGTGGAGTAGCATCAAGCAACAACAGGGCTTCTCCCCCGACGACAGCATCCCACCACTGTCAACACCTGATGGCCCTGTTGTCACACACGACCATGATAAAGCACAATTACTGGCTGCTCACTTCTCCACCAAGATGTCAGTCGCTGACCCAGAGCGTGCACCTCCTGCAGTCCCTACCCTCACCAAAGCTGCACTAGGGAACATCACCATCACTAAGGAGGAGGTGCTGCAACAACTCAAACGAGTTGATCCCAAGAAAGCGCTGGGGCCTGATAACATCAGTCCTCATATACTGAAAAGATGAGCCACAAAACTTGCTACGCCCCTTACTTCCATCTTCCAGAAGTGCCTTTCATCTCAACAGTGGCCAACTCAGTGGAAAGTAGCGAGAGTCTGCGCCATCCATAAAAAGAAGAGCAGAGGTGACCCTCAAAACTACTGCCCCATCTCCCTCCTCTCCGTGGTTGGGAAAGTTTTTGAGTCAATCATCGCCACAAAGATGACAAAATTCTTTGACTCTCACCTCCTGCTAAATTCCCGGCAATTTGGCTTCCGACAGGGGAGATCCGCAGCAGATCTCCTTCTTCTTCACTCAGCAGCCTGGAACCGCTCCCTTGACCGTGGCAAAGACTTCTTTGTATTTGCCCTTGACATCGCTGGTGCCTTTGATAGGGTGTGGCATCAAGGCATCACCACCAAGCTGAAAAGTCTGGGGATCTGTGGTGACCTTCTACTCCTACTCCAAGACTACCTCCATGGTAGGACTCTGCGTGTGGTGGTCAATGGGCACACCTCCTCTGAACACCCCGTCAAAGCCAGCGTTCCCCAAGGAAGTGTACTCGGACCATTATTATGGAACGTGTACTTTAATGACCTCCTCCAGCTGGTCCCTGAAGCAACAGCGTATGCAGACGACTGTACTCTCACATTCACCAGTGAGAGGAGTGAGCACCACAACACTGTCGTCCCGCATCAACCAGACGCTGCAGAGCATAGCCTCCTGGGGCAAGAGATGGCAAGTCACCTTCGCTGCAGAGAAAACCCAAGCCACGCTCATCTCTCGAAGACAAGATGCCATCAATCCACACCAAAACATCATTCACCTTGAAGGCAGAAAAATTCACCTCCAGGAGTCAGTCAACATCCTTGGGGTCGAGTTCGACACTGGCCTTACGTTCACCAACCACGTCAGAAAGGATGCTGCCTGAAAGTTGAGCTGTGTTCGGCGCATCGCTCAACTTCTGGACGCTCAGGGTGTGGACACACTCTACAAATCCCAAGTTCGCTCCCTGATGGAATACTCGCCCCTAGCATGGTCTTCCTGCCCCCCATCGTACCTCGGTCTCCTGGACCGGGTTCAAGCCAAAGCCCAGCGGCTGGCTCGGCTGAAAGCTACTGAAG
Source organism: Metacarcinus magister (assembly GCA_029783475.1). NCBI lineage: Eukaryota > Metazoa > Arthropoda > Malacostraca > Decapoda > Cancridae > Metacarcinus > Metacarcinus magister. The sequence goes on along the minus strand of JAPQNM010001670.1, from coordinate 117,782 downwards.
GTACCACACGGAACTTCCAACCTCTCCAGCAGCGGCGTGACGTGGCAGGCATGTGCGTCATGTACAAAGCGCACAGGACGAAGCTCCCACAACTAGCAGGGCTCCGTCTCAACACATCAGCACTGCCATCTCATTCTACCCGCGCGGCCCACAACGCTGACCACCAAGTGATTGTTCCCTACGCAAAGACGGAACATTACCTCCGCTCCTTCACATCGCGCTACAGCCAACTGTGGAACACCTTGGTGCGCCAAACTGACCTACACCTCACCACTACTCTACAGGTCTTCAAAGCAAATATTAATGTCTGGCTGCAAGCTGAACCTTTGTAAATAGATTTTTTTTTCTTCAAATTTTTGTACTAGTTTAGTTATTTTCACATTGTATTAGATAGCTATAGATAGTCCTTGGCGTCCCAACCAGGACTTTAGCATATTACAGTCACAAATGTATCAAGTTTAAATAATAAAAAGAGAGAGAGAGAGAGAGAGAGAGAGAGAGAGAGAGAGAGAGAGAGAGAGAGAGAGAGAGAGAGAGAGAGAGAGAGAGAGAGAGAGAGAGAGAGAGAGAGATAGATAGATAGATAGATAGATAGATAGATAGATAGATAGATAGATAGATAGATAGATAGATAGATAGATAGATTCCTTTTCACAGTTATACCCGACATTCAATGTTATACTTTTTGCTGTAAAACAATGCTTATCAAAGTCCAATTGGTTTATAAGTCTACACAAGTCTGGCAACATTTTCACTGCTTCAAACATTTCCACCAACACAGTCACAGTTGGTCACTGAACCTGCAGTGCTTCCACTCGCTGCCACTCACTGCCAGGTGCACGGGAAAATAAACAACCACGTTATGTTTTGTTTACCTATGTATCATTGTAGACTTTTTTTTTAACACGGTGACATTTTTGTATATATATATATATATATATATATATATATATATATATATATATATATATATATACATATACATATACATATATACATATATACATATATATATATATATATATATATATATATATATATATATGTATATATATATATATATATATATATATATTTATATATATATATTATATATATATATATATATATATATATATATATATATATATATATATATATATATATATATATATATATATATACAAAAATGTCACCGTACAGTAATGACCAAACTGAAGTTAGTTAGTTTTTATTAGAGGTAAGAATGCATGCAATATTTTCAACACGTGTAAATTGGATCTGATTGCTTTCTGTGACCAACAGTGAATGTAGGAATGCAGTGCATGGCCGTGATAAATATATGGATAAAACAATGAAAATATTGAGGCTTCATTGTTAATCCGCAATAGAGGCGAATCCCCTGAAACGAATAAATAGTTCCGTGTTTGATTCTGTTGTGAACGAAGGTTTAATTGTTAAGCAGCACCAATATTTCCACGGTGGGCGGAAAAGTCCACCTTTTACATTGTTCGAAGCATCAATCAACGCCATCAAAATTTCATTCTCCCTTCATTTGTGCCAAAAATCTTTAAATATTACCAATGGACTTAGCTTTTTGAATCCCTGTGTGTGTGTGTGTGTGTGTGTGTGTGTGTGTGTGTGTGTGTGTGTGTGTGTGTGTGTGTGTGTGTGTGTGTGTGTGTGTGTGTGTGTGTGTGTGTGTGTGTGTGTGTGTGTGTGTGTGTGTGTGTGTGTGTGTGTGTGTGTGTGTGTGTGTGTGTGTGTGTGTGTGTGTGTGTGTGGTGTGTGTGTGTGTGTGTGTGTGTGTGTGTGTGTGTGTGTGTGTGTGTGTGTGTGTGTGTGTGTGTGTGTGTGTGTGTGTGTGTGTGTGTTGTGTGTGTGTGTGTGTGTGGTGTGTGTGTGTGTGTGTGTGTGTGTGTGTGTGTGGTGTGTGTGTGTGTGTGTGTGTGTGTGTGTGGTGTGTGTGTGTGTGTGTGTGTGTGTGTGTGTTGTGTGTGTGTGTGTGTGTGTGTGTGTGTGTGTGTGTGTGTGTGTGTGTGTGTGTGTGTGGTGTGTGTGTGTGTGTGTGTGTGTGTGTGTGTGTGGTGTGTGTGTGTGTGTGTGTGTGTGTGTGTGTGGTGTGTGTGTGTGTGTGTGTGTGTGTGTGTGTGTGTGTGTGTGTGTGGTGTGTGTGTGTGTGTGTGTGTGTGTGTGGTGTGTGTGTGTGTGTGTGTGTGTGTGTGTGTGTGGGTGTGTGTGTGTGTGTGTGTGTGTGTGTGTGTGTGTGTGTGTGTGTGTGTGTGTGTGTGTGTGTGTGGTGTGTGTGTGTGTGTGTGTGTGTGTGGTGTGTGTGTGTGTGTGTGTGTGTGTGTGTGTGTGTGGTGTGTGTGTGTGTGTGTGTGTGTGTGTGTGTGTGTGTGTGTGTGTGTGTGTGTGTGTGTGTGTGTGTGTGTGTGTGTGTGTGTGTGTGTGTGTGTGTGGTGTGTGTGTGTGTGTGTGGTGTGTGTGTGTGTGTGTGTGTGGTGTGTGTGTGTGTGTGTGTGTGTGTGGTGTGTGTGTGTGTGTGTGTGTGTGTGTGTGTGTGTGTGTGGTGTGTGTGTGTGTGTGTGTGTGTGTGTGTGTGTGTGTGTGTGTGTGTGTGTGTGTGTGTGTGTGTGTGGTGTGTGTGTGTGTGTGTGTGTGTGTGTGTGTGTGTGTGTGCGCGCGTGTGCGTGTGCGCGCGCGCGCGCGTGCGCGTGTGTGCGCGCGCGCGCGTGTGCGTGTGCGCGCGTGCGTGCGTGCGTGCGTGCGTGCGTGCGTGCGTGGGTGGGTGGGTGAAAGAGAGAGAGAGAGAGAGAGAGAGAGAGAGAGAGAGAGAGAGAGAGAGAGAGAGAGAGAGAGAGAAAGTAAAACTTCCACCATCTATATAAAGAATGTACTTTCCTTCGCTACCATTATCGAAAAAGAAAACCCTTTGTGTCGTAATAGAAAAAAAAAAAAAGTGATTATGTAAATGCCAAACTTTAAGAATTTCCTACCCAAAAAAATATCCTGTCCTTTTAAATATACGATAATGTGCCAGAAAAAAGCACACATTTTGAATACCATTACTCGTATGAAACAACATAACATAACATAACATTTCCTTCCTTACCTCATACATTATTCAAAAGTATGAGACGCACATTCACTTTCTCTTCGCTGCACTACAATGAACGAAAGAAGAAGATGAAGAAGATGAGAAGAAAATAAAATCATATCCCCACAACAACAGCTGCTTTCAAACGCCGTCTGTGACGGTGTTTGAAAGCAAGGATTCTCTCCATCACAATGCAAGTAACGTGGTTGGTGGCGTGTGGATGTCTGTCTATCTGTTTGTCTGTCTGTCTGTCTGTCTGTCTGCCTGTCTGCTGCTCTCAAGTCTCCTCCATGTGTACGATTTTTGGTGGCGATTTATTATGTAGTGTTGATTCATATTAAATAACTCTTTCCTTCATACTTGTCTGTCTGTATGTGTGTTTGTATTAATACTACTACTACTACTACTACTACTACCACTACTACTACTACTTCTAAGGCTGCTTCTAATGCTAATGTTACTAATACAACTTCTATATCATTTTTACATAATTTGTTCACAAGGAAACTTTGTAGATTGAATTAGTCGTTAAGTAAAATCAAATTATATAACACGTACAATAACAACAAAGTAACAGTATTTGTTCAAGATTAAACAATAATAACAGCTGAATTAGTAATTGTAGTAATAGTAATAATAGTGGTAGTAATGGTGATAGTGGTAGTAACAATAGCAGTTATAGTTGTTGTTGTTCTTTTTACGTTAGTGTCGTAAAAATTATTTGTTGTCAGTTTTACTACTATTTGTTGTGTGGTCTTTGCACCTTTATGATTCACTTCACCGTAAGAGGCTGAACACGAGCTGCTTACCTTCCTCCCTCCCTGCCTCCCTCCCTGCCTGCCTGCCTGCCTGCCTGCCTGCCTGCCTGCCTGCCTGCCTGCCTGCCTGCCTGCCTGCCTGCCTGCCTGCCTGCCTACCTGCCTACCTCCTTACCTTCCTGCCTCCCTCTCTGTCTGACTCCCTCCCTCTCTGTCTGATTCCTTCCCTGCCTGTCTGCCTTGATGTCTTGTGTGTTCCTCGCCGCCTGGGCTTGTGTCGTCCGGGATGGATCACCGCGTTTGATAATGTTTTCCGCCGAACTCCCTTTTCATCTTTCATACCCTGATCAAAAAAGTCAAGCCAAGCTGAAAGAAGCCATCTCACTTTCATTCCGCTGTTGCTCATCAAAAAAGAGAGAAAGGAAAGGAAGAATAAGAAAAAAAGTGCTTCGCGTCAGTTGGGTTTGTTGTATGTGAACGAAAAAAAAAGCTCGCTCACTTTTTTGTAGATGTTGTTGATAAGGAATGCATTGTGGGAGATGTACGTGGGTGGTGTGACAGGAAGTTGCACAGGTCACGGTGAGGTGAATAGTAAAGAAGAAGAAAAACAATAAGAAAATGAGAATGAAAATGAAAATGGATAAGAAGAGAAAAGAAGAAGAAAAATAAACGCTTTGATTCTGGAAACAAGTCTAACATATAATTTTGTGTGTTAGCCTTTTCGTCGTGGCATTTTTTACTCCATCCCACAAAGTTTATGTTCGTTACAGTTCACATTTGTAGAATATAAAAGAGAAACAGCTTCCTTCCGTGTGCACAGTCTTACAGTTCCCAAGAGGCTGTTGTCATTGTTGCAAAGTGCTGAGAGAGAGAGAGAGAGAGAGAGAGAGAGAGAGAGAGAGAGAGAGAGAGAGAGAGAGAGAGAGAGAGAGAGAGAGAGAGAGAGAGAGAGAGAGAGAGCGAGGAAAAAAAATGGTTTTATTACGTAAAGTGGGAGGTTATGGAAAATATCAAATAAATTTTTGTATAGTGTTTACGATAGAAATGTTGCAAATGAGAAAAAATAATGGGTGTTTCAGCTTGCCAGATAACTTCTTTCTTTTTTAAAGAATTTGGTAAAAGACGCCACTCTATACTGTTTTACTGATCATCATTTTTACAAATATCCCAAAACAGAAAAAAATTGGCATCACATACACATACACACACATATATAGAACGTACTATAATAGTTATTTAAGTGAAGTACGTAATATGAAAACATTACACACATGAGATTTGAAAGCAAAATTACCCTATTACATACACACGTCTGAGTATAATGAATAATACACGAAATGCTCTACCGTTGCAGTCCACGACGAAATATTTTTTTTTTTTTTTTTTTTTTTTTATTATACATATATAGAAACTCCACAAGGGGAGGCGGTGGCCTAGTGGCTAGCGGTCGGGCATACCAGCTCAGCAGGGTCCCGCGTTCGAGCCTCGGCACGGGCTGGCCACTTTTCTTCGTTACTACCGCCGAGTGGCCTAAGATCACCCACATGCTGCCATAACACCATCCTCGCCGGGACTGCAACGTTATATGCGCGAGGAGCTTCCGCTGGCAGCATGAGCCTATCAATAAGAAGAAACAAGGCGTCACTTAAAAAATCTAACCCGCGCTACTAACGGGCGGAGGCCAACCATCTAAGGTCTCCCTGAAGCCTACCGGCGCCATGGGTAAAAAAATAAGAAATAAAAAATCAGAGTACGGTGCTGCAACTTCCCTTTGAGTGAGAAACGAGAGAATATTACCCGGGCATTATAACCCCTTAGAAGCAATACATGACCAAAATATATATATATATATATATATATATATATATATATATATATATATATATATATATATAATAATAATAAAATAAATTGGAAACCAGTTGGTGGCAGTTGATTTTCACCACTTCAAAAAAAAAAAAAAAATTCCATCAAACAACCCTTTGATGATACCAAGTTTTATTGAATTTCCTGGAACTAGTAAAGTGAATTTGATTGAAAACTGTTTTGTCCGTCGCTTTTCGCCTACGTAGAAAGGGAGAGGAAAAGAGAGAAAGAGAAAGAGAAAGAGAAAGATAGAGAGATGATAATGAGGCCCCAGCGGTCACCTGAATCTCATGACACAATGTGACGTCGAGAGGAATATATTATCCTCGTTACTACCTCTACGTTGGACATAAACCAGTGTTGTGGACCCTCCTTCCCATCCTCCTTACTCCTGCTCTTCTTTTTCCCCTCCCTCCATCTATCCTGCTCTTCCTTTTCCCCTTCCTACCCCCTTGCAAATCGAGGCTCCAGGCTTCAAAATAAAGTAGTGATCTTTGTTTTATGATGTGTTCGAGTTAAATTTTTCACGTCAAGGTTATGATATATTGTATGTGCATCGCAATGGTTCTTGTCGTGGTGTATAGATGGCGTGTGAAAGACGGTGGTATAATGGTATCTTACAGTACCTTTTTTTTTTATAAATTATATTTATTTTGTTGTTACTATTATTGTTATTATTATCATTATTATTATTATCATTGTTATTATTATTATTATTATTATTATTATTATTATTATTATTATTATTATTATTATTAATATTATATTATTATTATTATTATTATTATTATTATTATTATTATTATTATTATTATTATTATTATTAATATTGTTACCATTATTAGTTTTATTATTCAGTTTTTCCTCCCCATCTTAAAACACCAACAACAACAACAACAACAACAACAACAACAACAACAACTACAACTACAACTACAACTACAACTACAACTACAACTACAACTACAACTACAACTACAAGTACTACTACTACTACTAAATTATAACTTCTACACACAACTACTACCCACCATAGTTACGTCGTTGTCCGTTTAACTGCCTAAAATAAACTACACTAATTCTTTTACTTCCCACACATGCTGCACCAACAACCATCCTTCCTTGAACCTTTGAACCTTCCTTGACTCTCTCACCCCAAAACCATCCTTCCACAACGCTTTTTTCTCGCAACCAACATCTTTACTTGCCATTTTCCTTCCCAACTCAGTGCGCTCCTTCCCTCCCATCCCTTCCCTTCCTTTCCTTTCCCTTCCCTTCCCTTCCCTTCCCTTCCCGTCCCATCCCCTCCCTTCTCTCCTCTCGTACGTTCCCTTCCCCTCCCTTCACCGCAGCTCCTTTCCATAATAGGATCGTCCACGAGACCCGCATATTTCTGTCCTTGTATGTGTTTTCCCCGCAAGGCTAGGCAGGCAAGACTCACTGCATTTTGTTAGGTGCCGCTTGAAAATAGTGTGAAAATCAAGAGAGTATTTTCTATTCATTTAATTGGGGTCGTGGCATTTCCAGAAGAGGAAGTGAAAGAATGAAAGAGTGAAAGAGTGTAGAGTACGTAGTTAGGGAAAGGTCACACCCACCCTCACCTTCCCTGAAGCTGCCTACTACTTATGTATTCCACTTGTAAAAATCTTATGTCGAAGAAGGTGCATGGTTAATTAATTGACGTGTTTGAAACGAAAGGTTATATCATGCTTCCTTCGTTTGTAGCAGCGAGTGAAGACATTGGAGTGAAGGAGCGTTAAAATCAAAGAAAGAAACTAAAAATGTTGTAGCATAGACGGAGTGATAGAAGGAAGTGAATGTTGTTGTAATGTGTAAGAGTGAAGAGAAGATGAGCAGTGACTATAATATTTGTATGTACGAGTATAATATATAAATTTCTATATACGTAGATAGGTAAGTAAGTAGATAGGAAGGTAGGTAGGTGTCTATGTATGTATGTATGTATGTATGTATATATGTACAGGAGCTGCCTTGCGATCAACTGGCCTCTTGCAGCCTCCTTATTTTCTTATGTTTCTTATGTATGTATGTATGACACCAATGTTCTCTGTGTTACGGTAATCGGGCTTTCCTTCCTTACATAGTACTACAAAGGTGCTTCATCTGCCTGGATGGTAACCACTTAAGTGTCATATTCTTTATCTCTCCTGCTTTATGTTCCTCTTTGCCAAGCCAGGAAGATAAACCCAACCTGCTTAACGCCTCTCAACTTCCCTCCGCGCGTTCAACAGCCTGACACTCTCCCATTCATCCTTACTCAACACCTTCCCTCCTACTCACCTTCTGCACCTTTATATACCTCAATCCCTCCTCAGTAGTGCCTCGTAAAGTGATGGCTGATCCTTCTCAAGTATCCCTTTTCTTAGCTTCCGTCCTTCCCGCCTCATTGCTTCGCACCCAAGGGCAATGCTCGGAGCCCTTATGTAGGTAGATCCTCTCCTTCCCGCCTTCCCTTCCCTCCCACTCAAATCATTCCTACCTAGATAAGGGTGTAAGTGACGGGAGTACGTGACGGGCAAGCAGTTCACCTCCGATGGTTTACAATATTTACTGATACTTTTCACAAGATTTACTGCATAACCGAAGCATCCCATTTGCATATAAATCGTTCTTCGCCAAGAGAGAGTGTGGAGATATATCCAAGTATTCCTTACGTGCAGAGAGAGAGAGAGAGAGAGAGAGAGAGAGAGAGAGAGAGAGAGAGAGAGAGAGAGAGAGAGAGAGAGAGAGAGAGAGAGAGAGAGAGAGAGAGAGAGAGAGAGAGAGAGAGAGAGAGAGAGAGACTGAAGGATTATGGAAAATAAAAATAAATATGCGTAGGATTAGTAATATGCTAAATGGTTAATCAAATCAATCCCCCCCCCTCCCCCAACACACAGATTGGTTCAAAATCATTCGTAGATTAACCATTTCATTTCACTTAATTCCTACCCGTAACTAATTGAATATCCTCTACATATCCTAGTAGAAGGTAGCAGAAAAATCTAGAGTTTGATAAAATCATCAAAATCGCCATAACCTTAGATATGAGAGAGATTCACCTTTTAAAATATTACGATCTTTTCTTTTTCTCGTTTTTTCACTTAACTTAGTCAGTCAATCTCAAGCCACACCTTTATAGAAGCCAATATTCAGTTAATTCCTCCGTTCAAATACTTGTATGCTTAACCTTATTACCAACACCCACACACACGTCAAGGTAAAAAAAAAAAACACGTCTCCTCCCACTACTGAAATCAAGTTGTAATAATGTGTAGGAGTGACGTGATGCATCAGCTGCACACGTCATTAGTTTCATCCATGTTTACGTTAATTAACAATGCAATGTTGATTCGCTATTTACTTCTAACTTTTCTATCTTCAATACATTACCTCATTCTTTTAATATAATTTGAGAGTGAGAAAGGTAGCACATGATTCACTTATACTCCATCTACGTCAGTGGTTCCTAAACTCTAATCTTGTAGGAATGGATGAGGAAGAGGTTGTAATGGGGTGTGATTTTCTCTCTCTCTCTCTCTCTCTCTCTCTCTCTCTCTCGCTCTCTCTCTCTCTCTCTCTCATCTCTCTCTCTCCTCTCTCATCTCTCTCTCTCCTCTCTCTCTCTCTCTCCTCTCCTCTCTCCTCTCTCCTCTCTCTCCTCTCTCTCTCTCTCTCTCTCTCTCTCTCTCTCTCTCTCTCTCTCTCTCTCTCTCTCTCTCTCTCTCTCTTTTTTCACAAAAAAAAACCCCTTGCCTGCCACTCTCACACAAGGTCCTGTTTTTATTTCTTCCAGTTTTTATTTTTCTCCCTGTCTTTATTTTACGTGAGAAATGCAGATAAATTTTGCATCTTTCCTGCCATGATGCTGCTGTTTTTCCCCGATGATAGCAAACAGTAATGGATAAGGTGGATAAGGGAGTGCGTGCGTGCGTGCGTGCGTGCGTGCATGAGTGGGTGTTTGATAAGTGTATGTCAGGGCTAGTTAGGCTATCACTGCACGTGGTCAAGGGAAGGGAACGGAAGGGAAGGGAAGGGAAGAGACGGGAAGGGAAGGGAAGAGACGGGAAGGGAAGGGAAGGGATGGGGATGGAAAGGAAAGGGAAGGGAAGGGAAGGGAAGGGAAGAGACGGTACGGTACGGGACGGGACGGTACGGGACGGGACGGGACGGGACGGGAAGGGAAGGGACAGGAAAGGGAAGGGAAGGGAAGGGAAGAGAAGGGACGAGACGAGACGAGACGGGACGGAACGGGAAGGGAAGGGAAGGGAAGGGAAGGCAAGGCAAGGCAAGGCAAGGCAAGGCAAGGCAAGGCAAGGCAAGGCAAGGCAAGGCAAGGCAAGGCAACGGCACGGCACGGCACGGCACGGCACGGCACGGCACGGCACGGCACGGCACGGCACGGCACGGCACGGCACGGCACGGCACGGCACGGCACGGCACGGGAAAGGGACGGGAAAGGGACGGGAAGGGAAGGGAAAGGGACGGGAAGGGAAAGGGACGGGAAGGGAAAGGGACGGGAAGGGAAAGGGACGGGAAGGGAAAGGGACGGGAAGGGAAAGGGACGGGAAGGGAAAGGGACAGGAAGGGAAAGGGACAGGAAGGGAAAGGGAAGGGAAGGGAAGGGAAGGGAAGGGAAGGGACGGGACGGGACGGGACGGGACGGGACGGGACGGGACGAGACGAGACGAGACGAGACGAGACGAGACGAGACGAGACGAGACGAGACGAGACGAGACGAGACGAGACGAGACGAGACGAGACGAGAAGGGAAGGGAAGGGACCGGAAGGGAAGAGAAGGGAAGGGAAGGGACGGGGATGGAAAGGGAAGGGAAGAGAAGGGAAGGGAAGGGAAGGGAAGGGAAGGGAAGGGAAGGGAAGGGATTGAACGGGAAGGGAAAGGAAGGGGCCGTGAGATCATACCGTTAGATAGTGATGAATAGTTAGCTCGTAGCTCACCACAGTTTAGTTCACAGATAAGCCTCTGATTTGATTGTTTATGGTTCACGATTACATATTGAAATAAATGCACGTATCTATGAGTGGTGGTTGGCTGTGGTATAGTCAATACACACCATACATACATACATACATACATACATACATACATACATAGCCATTCAAACTCCCTCATGGCTTAGCTGATATCGTAGTAGTTTGGTATGGCTGGGGGGACTGTGCTGATTCTGGTGTCACAGTTTTATAGAGTGGAAAAAAAAAATTGCTACTTACTACAGAAATGCAAGGACAGATGAGATGGAAAAAGTATTGTGATAGATTACATATGTACTTCATAAATATCATTACTACCTCATCAATAAAGTGATATGCAATATACGTACACGTGTTAATGTCTTACTATGTTAATATCAGAGTGTAAGAAAGCAGGAGGAAAATGTATGAGTATAACGCGCGGATTATTATTCATGTTTTTTTCTTGATGTAGCTAAAGATATTTAATTATTAATGTTGAATGGTTTATGTGAACCGGACTTACGTAATGTGTGGGCGTAACAGTGAATCAAAGGCCGTCACGGAGAAATAAAAGAACATCGTGAAACTGAAATTAGCAGTGGAACAGATTTTTTTTTTTTTTTCGTTCTACATTGTTCTTTGCTCTGATATGGATGTCTCGTTTTTTTTCATTGCATTATTTTTTTACGTCTGTTTAAAGTGATAGAGATCAGGTAGGAATTATTAACATCACCGAATTACTTATGCAGATATTCCAGGAACAGGATGGAATTAAATTATTTAAGGACATGTTAATATACAATGTTTCAAAAATATACGAACTACTAGATTACTATTTTCTACACGAGATGTTTTAGCATTAAGTGTTTCAAACTAATAAAGAGCTGCAGAATATACCACTGAGGTGAAACAGTGGGAAGGAAGGTAAGTCGTGCGTTGTAGCAGTGTGAAGGAAGTTAAGGCCCCTTTCACACGGCGCGGACGATGTCTGCGTCCCCCTCGAAAGCGCGAACACACCCACTTCCGCATATCTTTTCAGACGGCATGGGTGTAAACCATCTGCCACCCATGCGTTGCACCTGTTTGTGTTGTGCACGCATTGATTATGGACCATAATCGCTTTCGTCTCCTTTACCTATTACATTTACACAAAAAGAGGAGACTTAGGCGTGAAATATGGATTCATCCCTTGATTGATCTTCACGTGATTTGTCCCACAAAGCTGGTCTCTCCTGCACAAGTGGTATTAACTGCTCCGTGTCAATATCAGCATCCATATTGAATGCAAAAGGACAGTCACGCACAACCAATCACGTTGAAATCCAATCGGTTACTCAATGAGTTTCCTCTGGAAAAATGCGCGTGGCGCCGGGCCACTGTACCCTTTAGCACAACCTGCATTTCACCCGCACCGTGTAAACGGTTACATTGATAACATCAGTAATTAGTTTAAGCGGGTCCGCGCTTGAATGCAGATGCGGGCATCGCCCGCTCCATGTGAAAGGGGCCTAAGTCTTGAGGTGAAGAGGTGGGCGGCTGAGAGTCAAAGAGACGAGGTTGTGTTGGCGACACTGTCGTGGTGTGGCAAACAGACCCTTTGCTATTCATGTGAGCTGGCAGGGATGCTGTGATCTTCTTCCTCCTCCTCCTCCTCCTCCTCCTCCTCCTCCTCCTCCTCCTCCTCCTCCCCCTCCTCATCCTCCTCCTCCTCCTTCTCCTCCTCCCCCTCCTCATCCTCCTCCTCCTCCTCCTCCTCTTCCTCTTCCTCCTCTTCTTTTATTGTCATCTGCAAGGTCGTGTAAGTTTTGTTTTCTCTTTTCTTTGGGGATCACTGAATAATCTGTTGTTTTCTTCGATTTCAACACGTGTAGCTGCTGCTTTTGTCGAAATTAAGTCATGTTTACATTTTTATAGGTGACCTTGCCGTGTGTGTGTGTGTGTGTGTGTGTGTGTGTGTGTGTGTGTGTGTGTGTGTGTGTGTGTGTGTGTGTGTGTGTGTGTGGGTGTGTGTGGGTGTGTGTGTGGGGGGGGGGTGTAGTAATTAACTATTTGTCATTATATATGTAAGTCAACTCTGTACTGTCCTTTCGAATATTCATTATCATCACCATTATCATTATCATCATTATGTGGTGGTTAGGGTTTCATATGTGTATTATGTGGTGATAGGTGGTGGGATTGGTGATAGGAAGTGATAGATTTGGTGAGATAAGTGCCAGGCGGGTCGTGTGGTGATGTGGAATGATGGATAGGATGGAGTGTTATAAGGGAGGATAGTGATGATGAGAGGATTATTTGTACCTCCCCCCCTCGCACACACACACACACACACACACACACACACACACACACACACACACACACACACACACACACACACACACACACGGTCCGCTAGCGTAGTGGTTAGCGCACTCAGCTCACAACTGAGGGGGCCAGGGTTCGATCCCCTGGGCGGACGGAGATTATTTGGGTGTGTCTCCTTTCACGTGTAGCCCCTGTTCACCTAGCAGTGAGTAGGTACGGGATGTAAATCGAGGAGTTGTGACCTTGTTGTCCCGGTGTGTTGTGTGTGAGTGGTCTCGGTCCAACCCAAAGATTGGTCAGTATGAGCTCTGAGCTCTTTCCATAGGAGGACGGCCGGCTGTCTCGAGAGAGACCAGCAGCAGACTGTACAGTGAATTACACACACACACACACACACACACACACACACACACACACACACACACTACTAGATACTCTCTATTTAGACTGAAATATATCCTGGTATCTATTATTTCTATCTATCACAATACATTAATTCCTGATATCAATGTTAATCCTTATGTAAGTTGTGGGTACTAATGGGAAGAGTTTTCTAGATGTATAACCAATTTCATATATATTTTTTTTAATTATCATGAATAATTATCAATGGCAGTCAGTGCATTGATTTACCACATTATAGGTATTATTATCAATGCAGAATTTTTGTGATAATGAGAATTACCAGGAAATTTAAAGCTGACTATTGTATTGTATTGACCGCTATTTAATTACGCAAAAAATATCCATGAAACTTGAATTGGTAGAGTAAGTATAATGGTGAGACTACACAATAAGAAGAAAAAGATGGAGAAGAAGAACTACGTGCAAGGGAGACAATGTAAAGGGAATGCAAGTTAAAAGTGTTGAATACAGAAAGAAAGTGAAATACAGATTACAGGAACATGTGCGTTGAAGAAGATAAAGACTCAGCCACACCCAACCCTATAAAAGGAAATCTGGGTTAAAAGATATAAAAAAAAACTATTATTAAGAGGAAGTAAAGTGTATGAAAAATGTAACAAGAATAGTATCATTGTCCCCTTCCCTTCCCTTCCCTTCCCTTCCCTTCCCTTCCCTCTACCAGTCGCTGATAACATCGGTCAGGTAAGAAGGAAGGGAGGGAAGTGAGGGCAAAGCAAGTTTATTCATCAAGTTTATTCAAATAGACTACATAAAGTTTGTAAATGAAAAAAGTTAAACGAGGGAACATTAATTACATATCATTTTAATATTTTAATTTCCTACTTAGCAAATTCTTACTATACTGTTAAAATGTTATCCTGTGCACACACACACACACACACACACACACACACACACACACACACACACACCACACACCACACACACACACACACACACACACACACACACACACACACACACACACACACACACACACACACACACACACACACTTATTTTGTTTCATTTTAATCATCCACATTTTGTATTCTCAAATAATTGGATGTATTGATCGAGCGTCACAGCGTCGGGCGGAGAACTCGGGGACGTCAAGAGACATGACAAGAAGGAGTAAATGCATGTATTATAGTGTGTACAAGGCTGACGATGTGAACTCCCGGCACAATCAACCCATAGAACCCCAAGGAGGCTTCGGGCGAGTAGGTTTTGTTGATGGAAATACAGATCCTCTCCCGGTATACCCGTCCCTCACCTCACCTCACTCAGCCAACTTATCACCCAGTCTCATTCTTACCTCACATTCATTCACCTTTCCGACTCACTCTACCCTCCACCAGTTCCATCCACACCATCCACACTCTATATCTATCCTCTAAACACCACTCTACTTTGGTATTACTAATTCTAACCTCTATCTGTCTCTCTTTCTGTCTCTCTCTCAGCTTAACTCAACCCTACTTTTGAAAATGCCTCTATCCGCTATATAGTTTACTTCACACTAAAGCATTCCCTTTCTTAGTTCATCCTAATCCAGCCCTTCCCTCCCTCCCTTCCTGCTCAGCTCACCCTCACTCCATTCTCCTGCTCCTCCTCCTTCCCCTTGCACCTCACCTTATCTTACCTCATCTCACCTCGTCCTTACAAAGTCTATCCTCTCAACAAAACCAGACTCACACCGCCTCAGCACTCACACTGTTCACTCACCTCAGTCTGCACCATTATCCTCTTCTCGCCTACGTACGTGTGTGTGTCTCGCTTTTACCTCGTGTCCTATCGCATCATACTTAGATAGACACATACATATATATATATATATATATATATATATATATATATATATATATATATATATATATATACACACACACACACATACACACACACTAGTGACTAGTCTTTCAATCTATGCCTCATTTGTTTACCTTCTATTAGTTATATATGTGTTATTGTTTTCTCCTAATTTAACGTCAGGGTACAGTTATGAAACATCATCATCATCATCATAATTATAAAGAAAACTTGCAAGCACACGATACGAAAATTAATTGAAGATGGCAGTAAATTATATAAAAAGCATCCTGAGTAAGAGTTCCCTTTTTCTCTCTCTTTCTCTCTCTTTCTCTCTCTTTCTCTTTCTTTCATTCCCTACATTTCTTTCCCTCGCGACATAAACATCTGAATGTCACTCTCACAGCTTCCTCTTTTACCTCTCACATCTGCTTTCTCATTTACTATTATATTCTCTTCTACGTCCTCTCATGATAATAATCCCCTCAGCTTTTCTCTTCCACCTCCTCCTCCTCCTCCTCCTCCTCCTCCTCCTCCTCCTCCTCCTCCTCCTCCTCCTCCTCCTCCTCCTCCTCCTCTTCCTCCCAACCTCGTTCCTTGTCGTTGAGTGTTTCATGCAGACTTAGGACGTGTTAAGTAAGGTCTTCGTCTCCCCACTCCACGTCCTGAAGATCCTCTCTCGATTATCATTCACGACGGAGTTAAGTAACGAGTTTAACGAAGTAACTTAATGGTGTTAATGTTATCAGGATGGCAAGAAGTAATGATGATGATGATGATGATGATGATGATGATGATGATGATGATGATGATGATGATGATGATGATGATGATGATGATGATTTCTCCCTCGCTTTCTCTTTCTCTGTGAAATATCAATAACAATGTGCTTTATCAGAAGAAATAAGATCATTCTAACGAGAGGAGCGAGAGGAGAAAATAAAACAAAAAAAAATAAGAAATATATTAAAGCAAAAGACGTAAAGCACTTCTGGGAACACAATAATCACCTATAATCTATCACCTCTTAAGAGCCTCCGACGTGACAGTAGCTGTTGCTGGGAAGAAAAAAAAGCGATGGCCCAGCTGCCATCCCCGCCTTATGTGCCCGGGACTCAGGCTTCTCACACTTACCATGCGGCGTTCAACTTTTTAAAACTGAGAGTCTGGCGAGGCTGGCACGGCGTAAGTTGCCGGGAGAAGAGGTAGGGGGAAGGGGTGGGAGTGATAGTGAAATACTGCAAATTAAAAATATTCCTCTTAACTTAATTGAAATCGTACATCTTGATATCCATTTTGTGGGAGTAGTCGTAATGATGACGTAATCTAAATAAATATATATGAAATTAGTAACAGATATCTTACTTTTATTAGTTACTGGTCTAAATTCAAAAGGTTATACTGGGGTAAATACAAGTACTTACAGAACCAAATACACGAACACAGTTGTTTTTTATCAGTATATACATATGTAATAATATATATAATTCAATGTAAAATTAACTTCAATACCAATGCATATATATGTTTCCTCAGAGGTGATATCTTTATCATTACTAAACTTATCATCCATCACATACAACACATTTACAGAACAGTTATGTTATGCATCAATATTGTCTCCATATTCGAACACGAGTCATTCATTTATAAAACACGGAACACCAAAGAGAGTAGTTATGTGAACAGGTTTATAGAAAAATCTTTAAGCTGGACTCTGATTGCTTGTTTCATACGAAGCATTGCATGGTGATTTTTTTTTTCTTTCTTCTCTTACTATTGAACAAATTTAATCCGTATGTTAATTACACACACACACACACGCGCACGCACACGCACACGCACGCGCACGCGCACCCCCCCCCCAACCCCACACACACAGACAGACACAGACACAGACACAGACACAGACACAGACACACACACACACAAAAAAAAAATAAATAAATAAATAAATAATCGTTTCACATTTTTAACTCACTCTTAACACAATCAAGCTGTAAGAGTGACTCTGTTTAGCAAAATATTGACTGACATCACGACTTACACCCTTTATCAACAAACATTATTTATTCACTATGCATCACGAGAGCATTATGCCAGTGTGTTTGTTGACGGATATGAAGCATCACTCAGAGGGGATGAAGCAAGGTTTGTTTCCTGCATAGTTTATCACGTAACATTTATCTGAACCCAGTGTATGTACATAGATGTTGGTTCACGTGAGTCGATTCTGTTTCACATGTGTTTGCAAGTGAAGAGAAGAGAAGAGAAGGTTCCGTCACGCCTCACCTCGTGGCTCAAGGGTATTGATCGATCCTGAGTACAGTAGAGTCTGGGATGGAATGGGAAGGTTCCACTGTACCAATAAGACACGTGCAAAGGGTCATCCTTGGAGGTAAATTAATCACAGGATGAATTACTTTATTGTAGTATGCCTATAATAAATAGATAAACAATAGTAAAATACATAGTAAGTAAATTTATGATAATGACTATTTTCGTGAGGTCAGTGTGATAATCATACCGAAGATTGTTGTTTTATGATTTGATTTAAATCTATTTGTATGATTTGTTAATTGAAATCATTAGGATCACAAGTTTTTTCATTGTCCGGAATTTTTTTGGTTAGGGATTTGCTAAATATTTGTTTTCCAGTCTTCTTCATTACCATACATACACATTAGGACATATGAACATAAGAAAATAAGGAGGCTGTAAAAAGCCAGTTGACCTACACAAGGCAGCTCCTGTGCACCTAACACTTACCATTGAACAAGTTGTAAATGTTGAACCCAAGTTTAATAATGTGATCCACCATACTTGTCATTAACAGTACAATGATCCTTCAAGGGAATAATATGATAACCTTTTTGTCCTCCTCAGATCTTGCGTCCCCGCCACGCTGGGGTGAGGTGAGAACACACAGACTGTGGTGGAAGGGCCCCTCCAAGGGCTCGCGTGGGGCAGCGAACCACTCCACTGAGGCACCGAAGCACCAAGTTCCGGAGGTAAGATTTTCTCCAGTGCAGCATCATCATCAGCAGAACCCAGCGAAGCGCCTTACTCTTATAAAACTCCAAAACCACCACCAACCTGATGCCTTCCACTCAATTCTGCTACAAGACCTTCTGGCCTCGACACACCACTTGCCGGGAACACCAACACAAAACAAACCTTCCCATCACACACCAGCGAGGGTTGACGAGGCCCACGCCAGGTGTCACCATCAAAGTTCCTCTCACCACCACGATGACCACCATCACAGTCAACATCACAGCAGCCTCAGTTACCGCAAGCATCATCAAGTTTTGCAAAGAAACAGACGGAGTCAACACCGCCTTAAAAAGCGTCACCAAAGCTCCCAAGGGGAAGGAACACGCCGGCGGCCGCTGCTGCAGTTCTCTCAGTCTGAGTATCGCCAAACCGTGACAGAAGACGTGCCTCTCCACACCTCCATCCTCAAGGTGAGTACACCGCAACCCTCCCTCCTCCCTCCTCCCTCCTCCCTCCAACACACTCACTCACATCATGTTTCTGTCTTGCAGCTACAGAGTGTGTGTATGCGATTTCAAACCCAGTGTATTAGAGTGTGCCATTAGGACCCTATTGTCTTAACCTTAAGTATATTGTCTACATGTAAATGTAAACACGCACACGCACACACACACGCACACGCACACGCACGCACGCGCACACACGCGCACACGGTCCGCTAGCGTAGTGGTTAGCGCACTCGGCTCACAACCGAGGGGGCCAAGGTTCGATTCCCTGGGCGAACGGAAATTATTTGGGTGTGTCTCCTTTCACGTGTAGCCCCTGTTCACTTAGCAGTGAGTAGGTACGGGATGTAAATCGAGGAGTTGTAACCTCGTTGTCCCGGTGTGCTGTGTGTGAGTGGTCTCGGTCCAACCCAAAGATTGGTCAGTACGAGCTCTAAGCTCTTTCCATAGGGGGACGGCCGGCTGTCTCGAGAGAGACCAGCAGCAGACTGAACAGTGAATTACACACTCACACACACACACACAGTTTGTAGTCATGGAAAATTACTTACGGGATTCAGTCATTAATGCTGCAGATGTTGTTAAGCTTATGATATTTGAATGAGGTGAAAAATAACACAAACATATTTAATTATTAACTAGATTTAACTAAACATATTATACATTGTTTTATTTTTCCATGCAAGAGACGGACGTGAATTTATTTGACTCCTACCTACTATAGCAGCTAATGGAAAACGTAATTTGCTTTAATATCTGTGGCTAAAACACAATTGGCAGGGTAATTAGTGGTTACTGAAAGAAATGAACAATGTTTTACAGTGATGGGATATTACGTTGTGTAACATTTGTGAACTGTTCTTAAAGTGAATACCATGTAACTATGAGCCAATCACGACCCGATCTGACACATGACGTCACACACCGGTTCAACCAATCGTATGTGACCTTAGTTATGACGTCAAACTTAAGGAAACATTAACAAACGTACAGAGTGAAGAAAAAAAGCTATGTTTTTTTTTCTCTCATTAATTTCGACTATTTGTTCGCCATCATATAATCAAAAATACCGGAGTTAACTTTATACAACTTTCATTTCATCGTTTATTGAGACAGGAGACACACGGGAAACCTGCTGGCTGCGACAGAGAGTCAGCCTGGCTGTGGTGCGAGGCAATGCTGCTGCCATCACCAACCACCCCCAAGCACTAGACCCCGACGCTCCTTAGGCACACACACACACATACACCCACATACACAAACACTCTACTTTTCCTTCCCCAGCAGGCTGAACGTCACAGCAACCTGCGGTGAGGCCGGAGCAGGCTGCCATCACCCTCAGTGATGCCATTGAAATAAATATTGGTGGAGAGGTTTAAAACACAGACACACACACACACACACACACCCACACACACATACACACACACACACACACACACACACACACACACACACACACACACACCCCCCACCCCACCCCCCACAACCCGCCAACCCCACCATAACCCCACCCACCCCCACCCCCACCCCCACCCCCACCCCCACCCCCACCCCCACCCCCACCCCCAAACCCCCACCCCACCCCACCCCCACCCCCACCCACGTACAGAGTGAAGAAAAAAAAATGTTTTTTTTTCTCTCATTAATTTCGACTATTTGTTCGCCATCATATAATCAAAAATACTGGAGTTAACTTTATACAACTTTCATTTCATCGTTTATTGTCTAGTTACCTGTAAATAAAAGAGAAAACTAAAGTGTCAATGGAAACAGAAATGATGAATGGTGGTTGTAGTATATCAAAATATGAATTAAGTAAATAGACATGCTGGGTGACCATGACCCCCAAAACCACTCACCCAGCATACCCAAACTGCTCGCTTCTGTTTGAGTAGTTGCTGCAAAACACATTGCCCTGTCGTCCGAAGACAATCTGAGCCATCAGGTGAAGGATACTGGTGGAGACGTTTTCACATACACACACACACACACATACACACACACACACACACACACACACACACACACTCACACATACACACATACACACACACACACACACACACACACACACACACACACACACACACACACACACACACACGGGAGTGCTGGGCCAGCGTTTCGCAAGATCCTGCAGGAGCTGGGTAAGCGGATAGCAGCAGAGACAGGAGACACACGGGAAACCTGCTGGCTGCGACAGAGAGTCAGCCTGGCTTTGGTGCGAGGCAATGCTGCTGCCATCACCAACCACCCCCAAGCACTAGACCCCGACGCTCCTTAGGCACACACACACACACATACACCCACATACACAAACACTCTACTTTTCCTTCCCCAGCAGGCTGAACGTCACAGCAACCTGCGGTAAGGCCGGAGCAGGCTGCCATCACCCTCAGTGATGCCATTGAAATAAATATTGGTGGAGACGTTTAAAAAAAACACAACACACACACACACACACACACACACACACACACACACACACACACACACACACACACACACACACACACACACACACACACCCCACCCCACCCCCAACAACCCCCCAACCCCACCCTAACCCCACCCACCCCCACCCCCCACCCCCACCCCCACCCCACCCCCACCCCACCCCCACCCCACCCCCACCCCCTACCCCCACCCCCACCCCCAAACCCCCACCCCACCCCCACCCCCACCCACGTACAGAGTGAAGAAAAAAAACTTTTTTTTTCTCTCATTAATTGCGACTATTTGTTCGCCATCATATAATCAAAAATACCGGAGTTAACTTTATACAACTTTCATTTCATCGTTTATTGTCTAGTTACCTGTAAATAAAAGAGAAAACTAAAGTGTCAATGGAAACAGAAATGATGAATGGTGGTTGTAGTATATCAAAATATGAATTAAGTAAATAGACATGCTGGGTGACCATGACCCCCAAAACCACTCACCCAGCGTACCCAAACTGCTCGCTTCTGTTTGGGTAGTTGCTGCAAAACACATTGCCCTGTCGTCCGAAGACAATCTGAGCCATCAGGTGAAGGATACTGGTGGAGAGGTTTTCACACACACACACACACACACACACACACACACACACACACACACACACACACACACACACACACACACACACACACACACACACACACACACACACACACACACACACACACACACACACACACACACACACACACCACACACACACACACACACACACACACACACACACACACACCACACACACACACACACACACACACACACACACACACACACACCACACACACACACACACACACACACACACACACACACACACACACACACACACACACACACACACACACACACGGGAGTGCTGGGCCCAGCGTTTCGCAAGATCCTGCAGGAGCTGGGTAAGCGGATAGCAGCAGAGACAGGAGACACACGGGAAACCTGCTGGCTGCGACAGAAAGTCAGCCTGGCTGTGGTGCGAGGCAATGCTGCTGCCATCACCAACCACCCCCAAGCACTAGACCCCGACGCTCCTTAGGCACACACACACACATACACCCACATACACAAACACTCTACTTTTCCTTTCCCAGCAGGCTGAACGTCACAGCAACCTGCGGTAAGGCCGGAGCAGGCTGCCATCACCCTCAGTGATGCCATTGAAATAAATATTGGTGGAGACGTTTAAAAAAAAACACACACACACACACACACACACACACACACACACACACACACACACACACACACACACACACACACACACCCCACCCCACCCCCTACAACCCCCCAACCCCACCCCAACCCCACCCACCCCCACCCCCACCCCCACCTCCCACCCCCACCCCCACCCCCAAACCCCCACCCCCACCCACCCACCCACCCACCCACCCACCCACCCACACACCTACACACACACAGCAGCTCGTTTGAAATAAGTTATCACCTAAGCCATTAATATGATTTTTTAGTATAATGGTGTTACTAAACCTTCATAATGTAGGATTCAGATCAACATTATAGTTTCTAAAGAATAAATAGATTAGTGGTGAAATATATATTGTATGTGTGAAGTGGCAAGCTGTCCTGTCTGCTACCACTCCTCTCTCTTCCTCTCTCCCCTCCTCTCCCCTACTCCTCCCCTCCACGCAGTTACCAAGTGGGTTGTAGGGGGAAGGGAGTCAGCTGCTTCACTCACTCACTCGCTCATTACGTGTTGTTCAGACGTTCGAAGCATCAGGCAGCCGTCTCGTACCAACCTTTCAGCCTTCCTCTGCCTTACTACACGAGTCAGTAGTAATAGGATTTGCCGTTTTGGCATATTAATAATTATCAACTTTGGTTATATTTGGTGATTAAAACCATAATAATAATGAGACGAATGGCTTGGTAAGGAAAAGGTGATCGCTTTCTAGCATATCCGGTTCAGGCTAGCAAACATGACTGACATTGTTGCTATATAACTAATAAAACTAATAATTATTAAAACATCGTAAAGCAAGGAATCATTACATAACCTGTTGTACTACATGCATTCATAACAGCGTGGCGTTAAAAAAAATATGAATAAAAGTTAGATTACATGATTAATTTCAAGGAATAACATAACCTAACATTCACTATCTGGCAAGACCTAGTATTACACCCTTGCCTAGCTAGCCAGCGGGGAATCTGGGAGGTACAAGCCGGTGTGGTCTCACTTCTATTCATCTGAACACTGCAAACCACAGCCACACCTAGCCCATCCATCCATCGCGCATTCATGTTTATTTTGTAGTGTTAATACCGTGTGTTAAGAAGAGGATTACCGCCTGTTACCTACTGCCACTTACCTGTTACCAGCGCTGCTATGTAAGTGTTAATACGTAGTTACAATGTTAGTTATCTATACCTGTCTTCCTTTCTTCCTTCCTTCCTCCTTCTATCAACTTTAGGAATGTAGACTAGATGTTACGTAATCTATATTAGACGAACGTGATGGAAGGGGTGAGGAGAGGGTAACAGTTTGGTAATAAATAGACATGCTGGGTGACCATGACTCTAAAAACCACTCACTCAGCATACCCAAACTGCTCGCTTCAGTTTGGGTAGTTGCTGCAAAACACATTGCCTTGTCGGCCGAAGACAATCTGAGCCATCAGGTGAAGGATACTGCCTGATGAGTCTTGTACCTCAGATTTTGTCTTGTTGCTGGAATAGAAGCTGCAAAATAGAGAAGCTTGTTTAGGACTTTTTCATCCCCCTCTAAGAATGGTCTTTTCAGTTCTGCAACAGACTGACTGATCTTGGGCACACCGCTTGGCAAACACAGTTATTGTGTTTAAAGCTGCATGCCTCCGCAGCATATTTGTGCACACAAATGTGAATGAATGGTGGGTCACAAAACCCTGTGCACGGTACAATCTCATCAGATGGCGAAAGTAGTCTGCCAAAGTCGGGTTAGCTTGCAGGAGCGGCTTGGTGTAGTCTCCTTTTCCATCGGGAAAAAGATCCGGAAATGCCTTGCTGAAGTAACCTGTTGTGAACTGGGAAATTGGCCGTTGATCTCTAGCAGGCCATTCAACATTTGCTTGTTGGTTCTCTGCCTGAAGAGCAGCCTTGAGCAAAGTCAATAAATTTGCTTGTGGTATAGGCAAGTCAACCGTAGATAATGGTTCCCTGGCTGACTCTTCGTTTACAGCAGAAGCGTCCTCTTGTGGTATGTTGTGTGCAGAGGGGTCAATTTAAGGAACGGAGGTAGAAGGTAGAAAGGAAGGTAGAAGGTAGAAAGGGAGGTAGGAGGTAGAAAGGGAGGTAGGAGGTGAGTGGGAGGTAGAAAGGGAGGTAGGAGGTAGGTCAAGGTGTCTGCTGTGGAAGGTAAGTATGAATATGTGCGACCAATATTAAGCGAGGTACAATTGTTTCACAAATAACTTGTAAATTTACATAATACCAATATGTTTTTGATATATAATAAACATCTAAGGGTTGGTGCCTACGACCCCTGAAAGTTTCATTCCAATCCCTCCAGTGGTCTAGGAGGAGATAGAAGACAGACAGACAGACAAACAGACAGACACAGACACACATACATACAGAAACACAGACAAATTTTGGATGGGGTCGTTTCGAAACTTTCAAACTGGTCGCTTCGCTCGCAGTTTGAAATAATGATAATGTTGAAGTATGAATAATATACATATTGATACTACTAAGCTCACTACTTCTATACAGATTAACATATCGTCACCGTCATATTTAGTGCCACGTAATAAACATATTTTTTTCATACCTACACAACTGCCTACAAGATAAAGGAAGATAAATCAGTGACCATGAGATTCAGTGAGAAAAAAAAAAAATTATAATAATAATACTATTATAAAAAGTATAAAATAAATTAACTGGTAATCTTTACGACTCTCTTTTTGTATGTACGTGTGTGTGTTGAACTGTATGTACTACGCACGTGTGTCTGTACGAGTAGCATGTAGTACAGTGTTAGGTTTTTCAACATAACATTGGCACATGTATATTTGTTTGTAATTTGGTTTGTTTGATCGGCGGTGAGGTGGTGTGCTTGGAATGGGTAGCCAGGGAGGCAGGCTGGGACAGCAGGATACATGCTTGGGTTACTGTGGAGGCCGATGGTGAGTGAGTAAGCTATTGGCTTTGTCTCTCAGCATTCCTCACCACTACACAAACGCTTCGCCTCACACACCCTCCACGCCTTCCATAGATTTGCCTCAACTTTATGTAACCTAATGGTAGATATTTGTTCAAGTGTTCAAAAGCTCGTTCACTTGATTCCAACTTAGTTTTACTGTTTATATATATATATATATATATATATATATATATATATATATATATATATATATGTATATATATATATATATATATATATGTATAACAGAAAGTCCCTTACCAAGATTTTTTCGTAATGTTGGGACTAATTATATATTTGGGGGTGGCGGTGGTCTAGTGGCTAGCGGTCGGGCATACCAGCTCAGGGTCCCGCGTTCGAGCCTCGGCACGGGCTGGCCACTTTTCTTCGTTACTACCGCCGAGTAGCCTAAGATCACCCACATACTGCCATAACATCATCCTCGCCAGGACTGCAACGTTATATGCGCGAGGAGTTTTCGCTGGCAGCATGAGCCTAGCAATAAGAGGAAACAAGGCGTCACTTTAAAAATCTAACCCACGCTACTAACGGGCGGAAGCCAACCATCTAAGGTCTCCCTGAAGCCTACCAGCGCCATGGGTAAAAGATAAAAATAAAAAAAATATATATAGATACATATGCTCATCACTGTGTTTCTCTCTCTCTCTCTCTCTCTCTCTCATATCCTGTAGTGTCCTTATTTTTTCCTATTTGAATTTAATAAGAACATTCTGAGTTTCACTATAAACGTTAATCCTCAGGTGACTGGTGGGGACTCGTAGGGACTTTTGGGGACTCTCGGAAACTGCGGGAACCTAAGTAGTTGGTTACTCGTGTTGCTAATTGGTTGGGACGGATGCAGGCCTGTTTCTTATCATCACAATACATTTTGCATCTTACATTTATATATATATATATATATATATATATATATATATATATATATATGTATATTTTTTTCTCTCACACAACGTATATATTCTGAATTCATAATTTTTTTTGTTTTTGGTGCAGAATGAATAGAAAGTTAATATGAACACTTGTGTAACATGAACTACACATTACCTTAGTTGAAGTAAATTATTTGTTAACAAATAACCTTGTACTCTACTCTACTGTCTATAAATTGTGTATGTATGATTATTATTTTCAAGTATTCAATCATTCAATTAATTCACTAACTTAGTAAAACTCTTCTTACCTTATTGCTTTCATCATCCCCTTGATAAACTAGTGTCATTTAATTACAATAACCAACATAGCTGTGCTCGTATGTCTTTCCTACTCGAAGGTTTTATTCAACAAATTTTTTGCTGTCTTATATAAGGAGCTTCAACTTTGTACCCAATAAACACACGCGGAAGGGAAAAAAATGAGTAGAAATGGGTAATGGTGAAAGGTGAGAGATAACGATTAGGAATGAAGGAGTGATTGGAGCTAATTAACCTCAGACAGTTTAAGAAGTAATGATTTGAGATAGGAAGTGAAGGGTAATGAGGAAACTTGTAGGTCATTAAGGGGAGAAAAGCTGATTACCGGTGTGGCATTCGATGGTAGTTAATGAGGGAAAATAATGAGTGGGTGGTGATGGGTGTATCATGGTTGTGGTTTGTAATTAGTGATGATGAATGATGAATGCTGCTGCTGATGATGATTAAGTTGTGTTGATGACTATAATTATGTATATAGAAAATCCAGAAAGTGTGTTAAATAAAATTATATTGATCACATTCAGAGATAACAAGAAAAACCTTCACACACACACACGCACACGCGCACACACACACACACACACACACACACACACACACACACACACACACACACACACACACACACACACACACACACACACACACACACACACACACACACGTGACTTAATTTTCCATAATAATTCTCTGTTTCAACACACCTGTAATTCTTGCCCATGGCAGGTAAGCGTGGAAGGTGCGGGACCACAAGAGAGAATGCAGCTTCAGTACCAACTCAGTGACACGGAAAACTTTGGCGTGGACGAGGCTGGCGTCATCTACAACCTCCGCCGCCTTGACCACGAACGTTCAGGAGGCCGATACACAGTGCAGGTCACAGCCAAGCAGCGGGGTGAGTTGGGTAAGGGCGGGGTCCAACCTAACCTAAGCTAACCTAACCGAACCTATAATAACACAGTGCAGGTCACTGTCGAGCAGTGGGGTGAGTGGAGAAGGGGCGGGGTCCAACCTAACCTAACCTAACACAGTGCAGGTCATGGCCGAGCAGCGGGATGAATGGAGAAGGGGCGGGGTCCAACATAACATAACCTAAGCTAAACTCGTCTAACCTAAACTAACTAAACCTTAACTAATCTAAATAAACTTAACCTAAACTATCCTGACCTAAACTAACCTAACCTAAAGTAATCTATCCTAATCTAACCTAACCTAACCTAAACATAGGGGAAAAAGAAAGGGGAACTGAGGAAGAGGAGGACAAATCTTAACAATCTAATTTTTTCTATCTTTTCCTTCCTTCCTTTAGTCACATTGACACATGTTATGTTACTAATTATGTTCACATCGTTATGTACCTCCGTGACCAGGAGGCGGACGTAGAGGTTGGCCTCGACTCGCCGCTGCAGTCATTGTTCAAGTGCAAGACGCGCCTGAAACACCGACCTTCGACTCCCACCACTACCACTTCACCATCTCAGAGTTCGCACAGAAAGGTGAGACGCAAAGCAAAGGAGACGAAAGTAGAGGCTCTCCGACCTGTGACTATAAATCATTCTGTTAAAAGATACATAAACAGGAACTAGAATGTTTATCATCATACAACACAATCCAAGAAGTATATAGTATTATATATATGATTCTTATACTTCATGTTATATATATTTCTATTGTTTTTATTATTAAACGGATACATATAACCCTCACAATTAATAGGAGTGTTGTGTCTTTTTTATTTTCTTCTCCCAGAACGTGAAAACATGTTTTTCTTTCTCCTCCACCAGGGAGCTACGTGGGGCGCGTCAGGGCCAGTGATGACGACGGTGACCTTGAACACTATTTCCTAGACGGCTCTGAGCTGGTCGACATGGTAAGGACAAGGGGGAGGAGGAGGAAGAGAAGGAAGGATAGGGCAAAGGGGAAGGAAGTATTATGGAGAAGAAGCAAGGAATCTGATAAATTATATTACCCTAGAGAGAAAGAGAGAGAGAACGAGAGCGGGAGCGAGAGCGGGAGCTAGAGCAAGAGCGAGCAAGAGCGAGAGCGAGAGCGAGAGCGAGAGAGAGAGGGAGAGAGAGAGAGGAGAGAGAGAGAGAGAGAGAGAGAGAGAGAGAGAGAGAGAGAGAGAGAGAGAGAGAGAGAGAGAGAGAGAGAGAGAGAGAGAGAGAGAGAGAGAGAGAGAGAGAGAGAGAGAGAGAGAGAGAGAGAGAAAAAGAAAAGAGAGAGAGAGAGAGAGAGAGAGAGAGAGAGAGAGAGAGAGAGAGAGAGAGAGAGAGAGAGAGAGAGAGAGAGAGAGAGAGAGAGAGAGTGAGTGTGAGTGTGAGTGTGAGTGTGAGTGTGAGTATTGGCATCAAGAATGATTAAAAAAACAGTACAAACTAGTTAGTGGCTTGCGAAATGTGTCTCAGATTCTCACACTGCCTGGTTTCAAGATTAGTGGAAACGGAGAAACAATAAACTATACCGGTTAGTGAGTATTAGTATACGTAGTGTAGGTAAGGGTCATCCAGCACGACTCTGTATGGCGTGTGACAGAGGTGAGAGTCAGTGTGTTGAATAATGCTTTAATGGAGAGGTAGTGTTGCGTGTGTGCTTATTAGTCATGCGTGGTGGTGAATAGAAATGCATGTTTGAGTGTAGCAAAATAAGACGAATATGGAAGATATTGGCAGATTTATTTATATCACAAATGATGTGCACTGTTTGTTGTTATTTCAGTGGTAATAGTAATGGTAAATCAATAAATAAATAAGTAATACACACACTGTCCTTGATCAGTTCTCGATGGACGCTGCTTCTGGGGTTGTAAAGCTAAGTCGAGCTCCGGACGGCACGCGATGGGAGTTCAATTTCCAAGCTGGAGCCTCGGACCAGCGGGGCCACGTGGCGCTGGTGCCCGTCACCGTCTACATCCTAGGTGAGTGTCCAGCCGCCACGTGCTTGTATAGTGTTGACCTGAAGGTTCTCATGTTTGGCCTTGTAGTACTTGGTAAGCCAGTTCATCATAAGCTTCCTGTTCTTAACTAATTATAATGTGTATGGTTTAAATTATGACCTAATATGCTTTTATATATATATATATATATATATATATATATATATATATATATATATATATATATATATATATATTTTTTCTTTTCTATATTACAAATCGTTGGCGCCAGTAGGCTTTTATAGAAGCAGGATGGACTTGCCTCTTGCCTGTTATTTGGCGTAGGTTTATTAGTTCTTTATTTTTACATTTATTAGAGTTGGTAATGGAAGTTATTATTGTTGTAAAACAGTTGAAATTTGATCATTGAGCTCATTATAAGAAAGTTTCGTAGACTGCAATGCAATAAAAGAAGTTGACAATTTACGTTATTACTCTGAGTGGGAGAAAAATATAGGATGTATAAACTAGTAATGGTTTATGATATTTTAGTGCATTGTATACCATATTGAAGTGATGTTTGTTATCCAACAACAAAGTTATTGTGACTTGCACATCCTATTCAATGTGGAACTGACATCAATTTCACAAACCTTTCAATTTCACCAAATTATTATACGAGGAAATGCCGTAGCCTTTATGGTTTCAGTTTTGATGTTCACATTGGATACATATTTCTTTGACTGTGTATAACTATTTTTTGCTGTTAATTAATGCAAACATTTTGTTCACCTTTTATCTCACAGCCAGCAACCCATCGTACGGTGAGCGATGCACCGCAGTGTGTGTGTG
>JAPQNM010001670.1:70000-77500 GCA_029783475.1 Metacarcinus magister | reverse complement strand
AACTTTTCAATGTAATATTAGGGTGACGTTAGTTATAGTTTGCCAATAAATGTTTTAAGACATTCACCGCTTCTTCTTCTTCTTCTTCTTCTTCTTGTTCTTCTTGTTCTTCTTCTTGTTCTTCTTCTTGTTCTTGTTGTTGTTCTTCTTCTCTATGTCCACCTTTTTTATCTTCTTCTTCTTCATCTTCTTCTTTTTCTTTTTTCTACATTTAAAAATAAAAAAAATGTCCTCCGTTTGCACCGCCAGAACGACCGCAACGCCCGTCTGGAGCAGCAAGTCATGGTTACTATAGTGGACGTGAACGACAACGCGCCCCTCTTGCAGCCCTTCGACGGAGCGGTGCTGGAGAACACTGACAGCACACTCATCACCACCATACAGGCTGTTGACAAGGATACCTCCCCACAGTACCGCCAGGTTTGTTCCCTTCCATGTTACCTTCCCTGTTGCCCTTCCTATTACCCTACATTTGCCTTACCTTCACATCATTGCCATCAGGCTTCTCCCCTTCAGTCCCTTCCTCTCACATCTCCATTATCTCCCTGGTATTGATATATCCATCACTCATTCCCGTCCCTATTGCGTTCAGACTGATTGATCGCTGCCTTCCTTCCTTCCTTCCTTCCTTCCTTCCTTCCTTTCTTCCATTCTTCCTTCC
Source organism: Metacarcinus magister (assembly GCA_029783475.1). NCBI lineage: Eukaryota > Metazoa > Arthropoda > Malacostraca > Decapoda > Cancridae > Metacarcinus > Metacarcinus magister. The sequence goes on along the minus strand of JAPQNM010001670.1, from coordinate 76,839 downwards.
TTCCTTCCTTCCTTCCTTCCTCTCTCTCTCTCTCAACGTCCCTCCACTAACCTCACCTCACCTCACCTTTTATTGTATGCAAATAGTAGTTCATGCGGATATCTAGTACTCATAAACATCGTGACATTCAATATTCTCAACTTGGTTAATTTATCTCAAACAATAAGTAATATTTTAGTAACCCGTTTTAGTTAACCCGCTAATTGTTGGTGATAAAGAAAACGTGACGCTCATCTATGTTGCGTTTTGAAGAATGCCATTATGTGATGATTTCGTATAGTTTTTGCGTTATTTCCATATATTCATTCATAAGTTATTTAATTTTCCCCGGAACTTGCATTGTTTTAGTGTTAATTTTGGGTTGCAACGTTCGTGGTTCGCCTCCTCGTGCCTCGCCAAGTAATGTGGATCGTGCATGTCAGCCAGCTGCAGGCAGGCATCACACAGAGCCGCGCCGCAATTTCATCGGGTGCAGAGGAAGATAGAGGGAGACGTAAATTACTAAGATTTACACAAATTCAGCCTTGCAATAGCGAAGAATGACATCATATAGGAAGTAACATCACGGCAGGAAGATTTAAATATAACATGACCAAAGAGTTACGTGACGGGGAAGGAGCAATGACGATAAATAACTTTGTGTTGTGCCAAAGGTGAACATTTTCCTTGAAGTTGTATGTCAGGAGTCGGTAAACAAGGTTCCCTCCCGCAGTGCACATAACATAACACTTCCTCTACAACTCATTACACACTCTTCTCTTCTTTTCCTCCCCGACACACAATCAGCACTCATACGCACGTTATTAAGGGTTTCGAATAGCCTAACCAACATGTCGAGTATAGGGACGACCAGAGAGAGAGAGGGAGGTAAGGGATAGAAAGTATGAATGTCTTCCACAGAATTTATCACCACACTCATTTACCACATTTCCAAAGCACCTGCAGAAATGGGCGTGTACTCGTTACTTTGATGAATTATTGGGTCTTGATGGATAGGAATAAGAAACATATTCACCACAGAAGGTTGAAGGAAATCGATAGGAGGACAGCACAGCGGGAGGGAAAGGCAAGAGAGGTACGGGAGGGAGGTGCGGTGAAACTCTATATTGATACTGTGGCGGCCAATAGTCGATGCCTTGTTAGTTAGGTTGGCCATTCAGCCATTCACCTACCCACCCGCCCGCCGCCCTCATCAACGATCCGTCAATGTCTACTGCAAATTTTATTCCACCTTTGTCGTTTCAGTCGGAGGCAAATTTTTGATGCTCAGGTGATGACATATTCTAAGGTTATTATTTCTTTTACGTTTACTTCAACCAGTAACTATTTTATTTTGTATTCTCTTGGCGCAGCTCACCTACTCGTTCGATGTTACGGCTTCCAATGACGTGATTACAAAGTTTGCACTCAAGACTAACGGTGAGCTGTGGACCACGCAGCCTCTGGACCGGGAGGAGGTGAGCCAGTACCGCGTGCCCATCCAGGTGACGGACGGAGTGCCAGGTGAGTAGAGGGGTGGCACGATGGCTCTGTTTGAGTCTGTTTGTGTAAGGATTTGAAGCTTGGTGTTTGAGTGATCTTTCAATAACTCTCTTTGCTCTTTCTCTCTATATCTGTATTCGTATATTCTTATTTGGGACATTAATGTGTGTCTGTGTCTGTGTGTGTGTGTGTGTGTGTGTGTGTGTGTGTGTGTGTGTGTGCGTGTGTGCGTGTGCGTGTGTGTGTATGTGTGAACATATTTTCGAGGTTTTCATTACTCAACTTGCTCTAGACAAGTAGAATGCAATATGCTGTTCTTTTTTCATCATCGCATGAACGCACCGCGCCCTTCATTAATTAATCTTATGCAATATATATTCTAGCGTGAATTCATTGTTTTTCTTTCATATATTTATATCCGCGTGTGTGTGTCAAGGAGAAGTAGTAAAACAATAGAAGTGTATAGTTGTTTTTCTATTGCAACAAACCATCGTATGTAACATTTCAAGTAATTTTAATGATGAACTTTATGCAATGATCCTGTTTCAAGTGATTTGTTGCCTTTGTCTTTGTGTGAAGAAGTGGCAAGTAGAGGCAATTAGGGTCCTGCTTGTAACTAGATAATAATTGATAACTAATTAAAAGTCTATAATGATAGAAAACAATGGAAGTGACAAAACCTGATGACGTTGCTTGTAAAACATCATCATTTTATAGAATCAAAATCAACAGAACATTCGAATGTACTATAGAAACCCGGACATCACAGAAACACTAGCGTAAAAAAAAACATTTCATACAACGTGAATATGAGTGATGATGAAAACACAATTGTTAGTACACTAGACAGGATGTTCCGCTAGTACAGTGGTTCTTAACGTGTGATTCGTGACGTCAGTGGCACGTTTCCAAATAGAGATTTTTAAACCTTTATCGTTTTTCCTGAACTCTAACTACATAGAAAAATAGAATGCATAGTTAATCTAAAGAGAAATTCGTGTAATAGTGAAAATATGGGTATTCAAAGTTTGGATATTTCAATTTAAATGGTCATGTTATTTCATTCTGCTTTAACTATATAGAAGCTTGATTGTCATTCAGTCACTATATGAACCAGTTTATGTTTAGTGAGTCAGTTGTGTTTCATAGAGAGTTGGTTGTCATCAGCTTGAAAATAGTGTTTAGACATTGTCACTAGTAAGCCATAACATGTCTAACCGAAAGCTACGTGTGTTATGGATCTAAAAAAAAAAAAGAGCTGAGAACCTGTCCTCGTACATCTGACCTTTTAAATACATTAATAAAATACGTCATAAAGTCGCCACAAGATCGATCGTACATTGAAATATTAGTCGTCATATGTTATTTTAATTGTCTATTGATCCAGTTGTCTCGGAACCCAATCACCTCTCCTAAACGTATTAAGGGTAAGGAGCCATACAATAATTATACGCACATATATTGGTGAAATTTGTATAATTGTCTTCATGGTCGTAATTACCTCGAGGCTCAAACACAGACGCATACACTTCCCACCACGTGACTCGTTACATAATTACATATAGAAAAGTTATTTTTACAGAATGCATTTATCTCCATAAAAACACTTGATTATTAGCGAACTCGTACATTGTTGTGTGTGTGTGTGTGCGTGTGCGTGTGCGTGTGCGTGTGCGTGTGCGTGTGCGTGTGCGTGTGCGTGTGCGCGTGTGCGTGTGCGTGTGTGTGTGTGTGTGTGTGTGCGCGCGCGTGTGTGAGTGTTTCTGCATCGTTGAAACCCATCTAACAACACTGTGTTTCATAGCTGTATCTGTACCGTTGCTAGAGGCTCCACATTTCCTCTCTGACGTGCAAAGATAGACACACATACGTACGAACATAATATATACAGGTTGACCGATGTGATAAATAAAACACAATTTTCAATAGTACACAATGATATGATTTACCTGTAATATCATGTTACAACACACCACCCACCCACCCACCCACGCACGCACGCACGCACGCACGCATGCCGTGTTGAGTGATGGGACGCCATATTGTTTATTTTATTTTATTTTTATTTTTCACCACAGTGTATTACAAACATTGCCTTTACTGCCCCGAGAGTGTTAATACTTTTGCCACAACCACTACCACAACCACAACAACCACAACCATACACTAACCTTCACAACTCCAACACTCAGTTATGCTACTAAAAACAACAACAATTACTACAACAACAACTACAACAACAACCACTACTACAACAGCTGTATTTTATCCCTCCTACTACCACCACCACCAACACCAGTATCGTTCTCCCCCTCTCGTCCCGCCAGAACACGAGCGCATGACAACCTACTGGATCACGGTGCAAGACCTCAACGACGTGGCGCCTCAGTTCGACCTCGCTAACGGTGTCTATGAAGTCCAGCTGCCGGAGAACCGAGAGGCCGGCAAGTCTACGGGGGTGCGGCTTGACGTGGACGACCAGGACATCGGTGAGGCCTCAGAGATAGGTTAAAGAGGGTGTCAGGCTTAGGCAGCGATGTGGGGAATATGTAAAGGTGGAATAGATCTGGGGCTGTTATGTACGTACAGGGTTGGAGAAACTACAATTCAAATTATTAATTACAATTACTTACAATATTTTAATTACAATTATAATTATAATTACTCCAGTGAAGTTCAATTACAATTACAATTAATGCAAAAGAAAAAAAATAATTACAATTACAAACTCCCAACGTTGGACGGAAAAAAGCTTTTGTTAAAAAGAAACACATGCATTGTTTCATGATATATAGGCCACACATATTTGTTACCAAGACATATATACAAGCTATTAAGAATTTTACTACTATATTTTTCCACAATTACAATTAAATTACAACAATTTTATATGATTAATTACAATGACAATTAATTCCTTAAGTTCTAAATTAAATTATAATTACAATTACAATTACATAATTTTTTGTAATTAACTACATTTCAATTGAATTATAATTACAATTACTCCAACTCTGGTTGTGATATGGGGAGATACGTATTTAAGGTGTTGGGAAAGTTTGCTAGGATGAATAAATAGATTAATCGTGAAATAGTTTATTGTAGGTACAAAAAACAGATAGGTAATATTTTTTTTCTTTAATGTGCAAAACGAGTATAGTAAGTAAGTGTTGTTGCCATAATAGTCATACTAAGTAGTTTAAATATTTATCTTGTAATTTTGTCTCTTTGTGTTCATACCAGTCAACCACTTCACTTTCGAAATCGTGGAAGGCAACGAAGAGAAGAAGTTCCGTATTGACCCCTCGGCCAGAACGATCCTAGTGAACAAGGCGCTGGACTACGACTACCCTGTCATGGACCGAAACGTGAGTCTTGTAGAGGAAGGTCTGCGTAAGGCTGGCTCAAGGACCCTTTGGAGTCCCGGCCAACTAAGAGGCGACAGGTTTTATAAGCGAGAGAATGCAAATGAAAGATATGAGAGAATAGAGAGAGAAAGAAAGAGTGAGGATGCAGTGTAATCAAAGTTTGGACGCAATGCAGGCAGGTCACTCGCTGAATCATGCTTGTAGTGGACTGAATGAATAGTTTCCTTGAACAGTCCTAACAGACATAGTATAATAGGATCAGTATCGGAATATTGTATTGTGTGTCGCAGCTCACAGACACACACACACCCGCATGAAAGGAGTGTGTGTGCTTCCTTCCCTCCTGGTTAAACTAGATAGGGTGACGTGACACAGAGTTGAAGTAGATGTATGTTCCGTACGTACGCCTTGCTTCACACTCACGGCTGTTAGCTTGACGTATATTGTAGGAAAACATACTATAACATCACTCTATACTTTTTCTTACAATTAAGATAGATAATAATTACTTTAAATAAAAAAAAATTCAGTTTTTTGTAGAATTGATATGTTTGATAAGTACACTTTTCTGGTAGTTATTCTCTGTCTGGAAACCACAGCATAAGATAACTTTCAATTGGTGTTCGTCAAGGGTATAGCTTCGGGCTGGCTTGGATTTAACTCAAGAGACACAGGACTTGCATGTGTAATAAATGTTACGTGAGGTTTAAGAATACTCACGGATCAACAGAGAAAGAAAGAGATAAACAACAGTGAAGTGTAATAGGAAAGTGTTAGTTGATGAAGGTTGTTGTGATTTGCAGAAAGTGGTTATAATGACGCCTTGTTATTCCCTCGTTTGGCTTCTTTTATCATCACTCTTTATGCATCTCTATTGATATCTTTTTGCCAGGCTAGCTCGGTGTTGTTCAGTTCAATGATGTGTAATGCCTGACAACTGGTGACTTATTAATATGAATAAGTAATTAATGTGTCAGCTGATGAGGCAAATTACTCTTGTTTGAAACGTATACTGGTTTAATTTTCATTCCTGAGACTAGTAATTTATGTTATCATTGCTTATTATTATTTTTATTATTATTATCATCATCATCATTACTATTATATCAAGCTGTACGTTCTTTGGTCAGGCACACGTGCAAATCACAGTTCATTACAAAAACAACGAAACAAGTTAACAATACTTACGAGTACTCATTCACTGCTTCGAACCCAAGCCTGAATCTGCAGCCCCGTGAACCCAGAGTGAGTCAGTGTACCCACAGCCTGGCTCGGAGGTAGCTGCAGGCAGGCTGTTGGACGTATTGTTGCATGCACCTTTTGTTATTGAAGTACAGTGTTGGTGTAGTGTGTGTGGTGTTAGTAGCCTGGTTACGTGTGTGTTCCCCCAGTTCACGCTGCGGGTGCGGGTGAGTGACGGCATCAACGTACCGGCCTTCACGGACGTGGTAGTGGCGGTGGTGAACGTGAATGACCTGCAGCCGGTGTTCCAGAGGAGTAATTACACCTTCGTCGTCACCGAGAACACGGACTGCTCGCTGCCCCTCGGCCAGGTGTGTTACCTCCGCTTTTATTTACAGGTGCAACCATTTTTATCATGACAACTTATAAGTCTTTTATGAAATGATATATTTCTTTCTCACTTGTAACTTTCTTAATGCAATTAAGGGTATTATTTTACATCTTCACCAGAACGCTCTAGAGAATTCAGGGTTATTTTTTGCATTACCCTGATGCATTTTGAGAAGGTTTTCTTGATTGCATTTCCGTCGCAAATTCTTAGTTAGTGAGATATTTAAGGTTTTCTGTGAGACCACCTCATCGAAAAATAAAGTTTAGTTTGGTTTAAACAAGGTTCTGTTATTTGTCAATATAAGTTATGGTTTGGTTGGGTTAGGTTGGGTTAGATTAGGTTAATTTAGAAGATATCAAATGTTCTCTGACCAAAAGTAGGGAGTTGGATGAGGTGCAGAGGCAAGACGCAGACGT
>JAPQNM010001670.1:60000-65000 GCA_029783475.1 Metacarcinus magister | reverse complement strand
CAGCGGTCCGTGGTACAATGACACTCTATCCGCGAGCCAATGACGAGGGAGGGAAAGGTCACGACGCTGACCCTGCCACTGTGGAGGTCACCATTCTTGACCTCAACGACAACTATCCTCACATCATTAAGCCGGTGAGTCCTAGGTGTTGCAGATTGATAAATAGATAGATGGATATAATAAATAATAAAGTGGGGGCACACGCTATAGTTGCGCGTAGCTGCGGGCGCTCATCTCCCGTCGCATTTTCCTTTGAGCCTGTGGTGGAAATTATCCGCTAACCACTGCACCACCGAGGCACATAGATAGATTGATAGAGATCATTGTTTTTTGTCACTGATTGATGCACGTGACATTGTGTTTGACTGTAACCATTCTATTGTTTGATTTATATACTATTAGGGGTAAAACAACCTTTTTTTTTATATACTCGGGCCATTATTATTGTCGCTTGAAATAAAGACTAAATCGAATTTTTTAACTTAACATGAAAATGACAGCGGAGGAGAAAAAAATAATACAACTTTGATTTTTAGTCTCTATTCATTGAACTGAGGCGGTGAAAAAGTTTTTTTTATCATTTATTATTATTTTATTATTTTTGGAAACATTCATGCGGAGCAATTTCACATCCGCAACATGGGACGTTTTTTAATTCCAATATTCCTTGATTCTCGGATGGAGTCCCTCCTATTGTTCTCAAAAACTGTGCTTCCGAGCACGCTCCCTGCCTGGCCAAACTCTTTTGTCTGTGTCTCTCTACTTCTACCTATCCTTCTTGCTGGAAGTTTGCTCACATTCAACCTGTCTCTAAAAAGGGTGACCGCTCCAATCCTTCTAACTACCGCCCTATAGCTTTGATTTCCTACCTTTCTAAAGCCTTTGAGTCTGTCCTTAACAAGAAGATAATGAGGCATCTATCAGCTCACAACCTTCTCTCTGATTGCCAGTATGGTTTCCGGAAAGGCCGGTCTACTGGTGATCTTCTTACTTTTCTAATTGAATTTTGGTCTTCCTCTGTTATGGACTTTGATGAAACCTTTGCTGTCGGCCTTGACATATCGAAAGCCTTTGGTAGAGTCTGGCATAAATCTTTAATATCTAAACTACCCTCCTACGGATTCTATCCTTCTCTCTGTACCTTTATCTCCAGTATCCTTTTAATATAAACAAAAATAATAATAAAAAAATCAAATAAATAGATTAATATATATTTATCACTGATTTAGTAAAGTTTATTAGTTGTCCAAAATACCTCTCATAGAGTATGATGATATATTAGTTTTCTTAAACAAAACAAATAATGGTGTACTTTAGAGACTTATTGATGATACGATGAAGTTATTAGTCTGTTTGTACAAGTCCAGTGTTCCGTTGTGTACTCTTAAACACGGACATAATAACGTAAAATAGGTATGGACAAAGTACCATAAATAATTTATTGTATATATTCATTAGACGAGCTTTCAATGCAGGAATTCATGAAAATTAATCCTCTCAGGAAATCAAAGAAAAAAGGAAATAACGAAAAATAGCCACAATATCAAAAACTTATTACTTTTTTATCTCAGTGATTCGTTCAGTTTTGTCGGAAAATACCTCGGGTAATGTAAATTAGACTGGTATTATTAGTTTCCATTTGCACGTCCAGGCGAGTGTATCGCGCTACACTATTCATTCAACTCGGCTATTTTTCGTTGCAACATTTTTATCGTCTATGTGATCGCGTAAAGCTAATAATGAAAAAGCGAGGTTTTCTAAATTATGGCCTAAAAAGTTGAAGCATTTTATTCCTATATTGACAGCAGATTGGAAACTCCAGGTTGGAAGGTGTATCGAAATTCAATAAAAAACTGACAGGGTTGAACTGGCCTTGATAACGTAGCAGAACTCAGACCCATTTCTCTCCTACAGAGCTGATGCATATCGTAATCTGCATTGTAAGCTATGTGGAACTAAATAAACATAACACAAGCTAAATTAGATACAGGTGGAATTAAATATAAAGGTGATGTAGCAGCTAGGTCTTGCCTCAGCACCCACAGCGACCCAAGGTAATAGACGTGACTTGTAACCCCAAGGACTCCAGTCTTAGTTCATCTTGGCCTCAACACACACCACAGAGCAAGGCCCAACGTCCACCCGCGGCTCTGGTTACACAGGCTTACCGCTCAGGAACGTGCACGGTATAAAGAAGGGAGGAAGGAACATTTAAGAAATATCTAATAAAGAAACAAGGAAGGAAGGAAGGAAATATAATGGAAAGCATTAAAGAAAAATAAAGCGTTCACAGAAAGAAAGAAAGACTGATAAAGTTTAAGTTCAAATTTGACTGAGGAATATTTAATTTTAGTTGCAATTCAAAAAATAAGTTTCCAAGAAGTACGTTGACGTACAAACTAAGAAGTTAAATCCCATAGTTGTACTTAACAATGTCCTTACGAAAAATAAATCAACTCTTCCTTATACTGCTCAACGTTTCCGTCTTATACAAATCAAACGTTGAAGAAGTGAAGAACGATTATTTTTAACGTTTGTTATAAGTGTGTGTGATTTTTATTATTGTTAGAACGCTATTTGATTTGGAAACCAATTACTCTCCCGTAATATATTATTTGTTCCTAAATCACAAGGCAATAAAAAGTGAAGTTGATATTTTCCCTTAAAACATTCAGCTCAGGAATATCTGCATCTGTTTTGTTTATAACAGCTGCTGCTTCCAAAACGGCACCACAGTTTGTAATTTTTTTTCACCCCTTTCGTATCCCTTAGACAGCTTCTCTTACAAAAGTGGAGTTGTCACACATGTGGATTCTAACAACTTTTATCATTCGTTTTCATCTGGCTTCATATGGACGAAAAATGCATTACATTACATTCCATTACCGCCAAAAATTTCTTCATTCCTGCGAGAAAAAAAAGTTACCCTATGTTCTGACGTTCTTGACATTATATTGGTGAAAATTTAATTATTTATTTATGACGGTGTGCTACTGTTGGCCTTAATTAACTGTAACTAAATCAGCCAGTCATGATGAACGCCATGACGACAACCAATAAACATTTCATTAACCACAAGGAAAAAAAATGAATAAACTTATGTAGTGAGCTTACGAGAAATGTTGGTTACCATTAAATAATAAAAACTGCGAACAATATTGTGGATGCGTGTTTCTGAAAAATGGGTCGCGATGGCTCTCGTACTGAACAAGATTACCCTTGTTCTTTCGACACTGTTGGGTTGGTATGCCTGAGTAGGCGTTGATGCCGGATCTGCTCATGATATCGGTAGTTTATATTTACATGTGTTTCTTTCTATATAGCTATACGTTCTACCGTAAATTTTTTATATTGCAACTGGTTTGAAAGCTGCATAATCATCATACTCATCATATATGTTGCTATGGTAGATGTGTCACAATGGCATTGACCTCAAACACTGTTCACACTCGCTTACCAAGTGAACAGTGTGTCACTGATTGGGTTCGTAATATGACAGACATCCAGGATAATAGATCAGATTTTTTTTTTAATAACAGAGTAGCTGCAATCTTCATTGGTTATCAAATGCAGTAATTTTGAAAGGCAACGTCCTCCATGAAGATGTTTTATGGTGGACCAGATCAGATATTCGAAATTTTGAAATGCATGTGACATTTCATCACAGTAGATTTTGAGACCATAGAGACGACTCAGAATACGCAACAAGAGATTATTACCCATTGCAGTGAAGGTTACAGCAGGATAGATATCTCAAGGCAAACTGGCGTCTCCTACGATAATGGGAATCATGGATATTAGCTAGGAATGTGCGTTTCAGTTTTGCATTAGTCGGTTTAATCGGAACTTTAGTTTTGATGATTCCTACTCGGTTTACTCGATTTTTTAATTCAATTATCCTTTTGTGTGTATAGAGCTGATAAACATCATTTAAACTTGCTAGTCTAAATAAGGTATTTTGAGTTTATTGGTCTCAAGAGGAGGGCCTTTGAATTAAGCTTGCTGGCCAAAGAAAAGGAGGAGACAAGCTTGCTGTTCCCAAATAAGGGTGTTGCAAACTTGCTGGTCTATGTGTATGATATATCATTGAAAGAAAAATTCTACGAGATGTCCCCCTGTTCGATACCAATCTCCAGCAGTGCACACTAATGGTTAATGAGTTATATGGCGCTAAGTTTACTCAAGTCTGAATTACTCGGTTTTCATAAATTACTCGGTTCACCCATCACTAATATTAACCATGCAGGGCTGTCAACTTCACGCACTGTCCTCTACCATTTACCAGAAACCTTCGTCCGATGTGTCTAATTGCTACCTCAGATTTTTTTCAGATATTTTTTTGAATGATGATACAAACACAAGACTAATATCCTCTGTGGAAAGACCAATAAAACAACAGTAACAATCTTAGAAGTCTCCATAGAAAGAGAATATTAGATGTATTGAAATAGTAACGCAGGCTCGCTATGTATACACTCACTCTGTATAAATATGATGTTCCAGCTGAAAATCTGTAACACATGTATTGACAGAAATTTCTTCCGTCTCTTACTTGCTGATCTGTTCAAGTATAAAGTGCATTATTTATTTTTCTTGTTACTGATGGAGGTGCATTAAGGCTTCTGATCTTATTTATACAGGCATGTAGCACTTTGTAACCTCTTGAGAACACGAAACAAATGCAAAGAGATGGATGGATGTGAGGAGTAAAACGTGTCCTTTGAAATGCGTGCATGTAACATGACCCTTGTCTCTTTGTTGTTCTATTTCCATCTGTTGTTGTAGCTGCCTATGAACAATAATGGAAAGGTGTGTCTAAATCATTTTCAGTCATGTAATCAGAAAAATAAATACATGAAATAACAAGGCAGTTGGAAATTTCCTTTTGAGATATTACAATGAAGAGCAAAATATACAGATATCCATCAACTCTTCCTTTATCTTTGTATTCTGTAGTTCGTCTATTTCTGTATATTTCTCTTCCCTGTTTTATTTTTAAA
>JAPQNM010001670.1:47500-52500 GCA_029783475.1 Metacarcinus magister | reverse complement strand
CACACACACACGCGCACACACACACGCGCCACACACACACACACACACACACACACACACACACACACACACACACACGCACACGCACACGCACACGCACACGCACGCACACACAGGTCACAGCCTTACCCATGAATCGGGCTATAATAAGCTGTAAGCTCTCTCCCGGAAGGTAAAAGCGCGTGATCCGCAGGACTATGGTGAATTACACATACCACTCCCTCTGCTTCCCCGTGGACTCTCTTCAACATCGTAACATTACTTCCTACTTCCCTTTTATAAGCTCGGTTCCCTTTTACTATGGAACTAACTGGAATACTCCAGGAGAGGTACTTACGGGGATGTAGACAGTGCTGCAGACTGAGTGATTCCCCGTGTCCTCTCTTCCCGGTTCCTTTAGTGTCTCATTTACACAAGAGAGCAACTGCAGCCTGCCCTCTAAAGACAACTTCTTCTACTACCTACATAACATTACTACAACTTACACTTTTACACTCTCTTCAAATCAAAATTTAAAAATGTCTTCACCACACCCAGCCTCGGAGTCCCCACTTTTACTCTCGTGGCCTTAGATCTAATTTCCAATCTGTGGAACACCATCTCTCCTCCACTAAACCTCATCTTCTCTTCCTAACTGAAACACAGTTGTCGGTGACTACTGACAGCAGCCCCTTTTCTGTTCCCTCCTACTTTCTCTATCCTCATTTTCAATCCAAAGCTGGCTGTTGCGCATATGTGCGTAACGACACACTTGCTCTCGTGCCCACAATCTTGAATCTTCAGAATTTTCTACCATCTGGCTAAGACTTCAATGTCACTCTCTAACTAAATTCATCTGTGCTGTATATCTCTCACCTAATTCCTCTGATTATGTAAAATTCTTTGACTATTTGACTTCTAAAGTGGAGCACATCCTATCTCACTTTCCTTATGCTGAGATCTCCATTTTAGGGGATTTCAATGTTCACCACCAGCTTTGGCTTTCATCTTCTTTCACTGACCAATCTGGTGATCAAACCATCAACTTTGCTATCCTTCATGACCTAGAGCAGCTAGTGCAGTTCCCTATCCGTATCCCTGACCACCTTGGAGACACGCCCAACATTCTTGATTTTTTTCTAACTTCCAACCCTTCAGCTTACTCTGTTAAACTTTCCTCTCCGTTGGGCTCCTCCGATCATAATCTTATTTCTGTTACCTGTCCTATCACTCCAGTGCAGCTTCAGAAGCCGCCTAAGCAGAGGTGCTTCTGGCATTTCAACTCTGCTAAGTGGGAGGACCTGAGGCAGTACTATTCTGATTTTCCTTGGGATGATTATTGCTTCCATGTCAGAGATCCTTTTCTTTGTGCCGAGCGCATAACAAAGGTGATTATCTCTGGCATGGAGCTATACATTCCTCATACTTTCTCTAATACTAGAGCTAAAAAGCCCTGGTTTAACTCTGCTTGTTCTCGTGCTGTCAATGATAGAGAGGCGGCTCACAAACGGTACCGTAGCCATCCATCTGCTAAAACCCATGCCCTATATATTCCTGCCCGTAATCATGCCAAACCTATTCTCCAACTTACTAAAAACTCTTTCATCAATAGAAAATGTCAAAGTCTTTCCAACTCTAACTCTTCTCGTGATTTCTGGCATCTAGCCAATAATATCTCCAACAATTTTACTTCTTCTTCTTTCCCTCCTTTACTTCAACCAGATGGCCCCACAGCTGTCTCTTCTTTCTCTAAAGCTGAACTCTTCGCGCAAACCTTTGCTACCAACTCTACTTTAGATGATACTGGGCATATTTCTCCTACTCCTCTACCCTAAAAATTCTATATTATGACGTTTTCCAGGCCCTCTCTGGCCTTGATTCTCAGAAGGCTTACGGTCCGGATGGAGTCCCTCCTGTTGTTCTAAAAAACTGTGCTTCCAAACTCGCTCACTGCCTGGTCAAACTCTTTCGTCTGTGTCTCTCTACTTCTACCTATCCTTCTTGCTGGAAGTTTGCTCACATTTAACCTGTCTCTAAAAAAGGTGACCGCTCCAATCCTTCCAACTACCGCCCTATAGCTTTGATTTCCTGCCTTTCTAAGGCCTTTGAGTCTGTCCTTAACATGAAGATAATGAGACATCTATCTGCTCACAACTTTCTCTCTGATTGCCAGTATGGTTTCCGTAAAGGCCGATCTACTGGTGATCTTCTTGCTTTCCTAACTGAATCTTGGTCATCCTCCTAAAGGGACTTTGGTGAAACCTTTGCTGTCGGCCTTGACATATCGAAAGCCTTCGATAGAGTCTGGCATAAATCTTTAATTTCTAAACTACCCTCCTACGGATTCTATCCTTCTCTCTGAACCTTCATCTCCAGTTTCCTTTCCGACCGGTCTTTTGCTGCTGTAGTGGACAGTCATTGTTCTTCCCCTAAAACTATCAACAATGGTGTTTCTCAGGGTTCTGTCCTATCACCCACTCTCTTTCTATTATTCATTAATGATCTCCTAAATCTGACTCAATGCCCTATCCACTCCTATGCTGATGACACCTTGCATTTTTCAACGTCGTACAACAGACGCCCAACACCTCAATAATTAAATGACTCCAGGCGAGATGCTATAGGACGCTTAACTTCTGATCTTTCACTAGTTTCTGATTGGGGCAGAGCAAACCTTGTTTTGTTCAATGCCTCAAAAACTCAATTTCTACAACTATCTACTCGACATAACCTTCCAGATAACTATCCCCTCTTCTTTAATGACACTCAACTTCCCCTCTCCTCCACATTAAGCACACACGGTCTATCCTTTACTAAAAATCTAAACTGGCAATTTCATATCTCTACTCTTGCTAAATCAGCTTCCAAGAAGTTAGGTGTCCTATGGCGTCTGCGTCCATTTTTCTCTCCCTCTCAGCTGCTTGCTCTGTACAGGGGTCTTATCCGCCCATGTATGGCTCTCATGTATGGCTCTCATGTCTGGGGGGCTCAACTCATACAGCTCTTTTAAACAGGGTGGAGTCTAATCAACTCTCCTCCTTCACTCTTTAAGTCACTGCCGCAATATTGCATCTTGTTTTATCTTCGACCGCTATTTTCATGCTGACTGCTCTTCTGAACTTGCTAACTGCATGCCTCCCCCCCTCCCGCAGCCTCGCTGCACAAGACTTTCTACTTCTTCTCATCCTTATTCTGTCCATCTACCTAATGCAAGAGTTAACCAGTATCTTCACTCTTGCATCCCTTACACTGGTAAACTCTGGAACTCTCTTCCTTTGTCTGTTTTTCCACCTGCCTATGACTTAAACTCTTTCAAAAGAGGAGTGTCAAGACACTTCTCGCACTAAATTGGACTTCCCCCATGTCTATATTTCTTCTACTGTCCTCTTTACAGGGTCTGGCAACAAGCGGGACTTTTTTTATACCTAATTTATTTTTCCCTTTGCCAGTACCCTTTTAATGTAAAATGGTTTGATTGACATTTCTACAGCACAAATAAATGCTAAGTTCAAAGATGATCAATGAAATAGTCCCAACTCAGCCTTGCAGCTAGAAAGAACACGGTCTTTATATGTACAGCGGCAGCGTGTGCGAGGGTGGGGAGGCGGGGAAAAAATCAATGAATTCGCAGATAAAAGAGAAATGTCGACCGGTGTGGAAATGCTAATAATATGCAAATATGATCGCAAAATTGTGTTATCTGTATCTGTTTATCCATATTCTTTTTTTTTCTCGTTTTGTTTTGGTGTGTGTGTGTGTGTGTGTGTGTGTGTGTGTGTGTGTGTGTGTGTGTGTGTGTGTGTGTGTGTGTGTGTGTGTGTGTGTGTGGTGTGTGTGTGTGTGTGTGTGTGTGTGTGTGTGTGTGTGTGTGTGTGTGTGTGTGTGTGTGTGTGTGTGTGTGTGTGTGTGTGTGTGTGTGTGTGTGTGTGTGGTGTGTGTGTGTGTGTGTGTGTGTGTGTGTGTGTGTGTGTGTGTGTGTGTGTGTGTGTGTGTGTGTGTGTGTGTGGTGTGTGTGTGTGTGTGTGTGTGTGTGTGTGTGTGTGTGTGTGTGTGTGTGTGTGTGTGTGTGTGTGTGTGTGTGTGTGTGTGTGTGTGTGTGTGTGTGTGTGTGTGTGTGTGTGTGTGTGTGTGTGTGTGTGTGTGTGTGTGTGTGTGTGTGTGTGTGTGTGTGTGTGTGTGTGTGTGTGTGTGTGTGTGTGTGTGTGTGTGTGTGTGTGTGTGTGTGTGTGTGTGTGTGTGTGTGTTGTGTGTGTGTGTGTGTGTGTGTGTGTGTGTGTGTGGTGTGTGTGTGTGTGTGTGTGTGTGTGTGTGTGTGTGTGTGTGTGTGTGTGTGGTGTGTGTGTGTGTGTGTGTGTGTGTGTGTGTGTGTGTGTGTGTGTGGTGTGTGTGTGTGTGTGTGTGTGTGTGTGTGTGTGTGTGTGTGTGTGTGTGTGTGTGTGTGTGTGTGTGTGTGTGTGTGTGTGTGTGTGTGTGTGTGTGGTGTGTGTGTGTGTGTGTGTGTGTGTGTGTGTGTGTGTGTGTGTGTGTGGTGTGTGTGTGTGTGTGTGTGTGTGTGTGTGTGTGTGTGTGTGTGTGTGTGTGTGTGTGTGTGTGTGTGTGTGTGTGTGTGTGTGTGTGTGTGTGTGTGTGTGTGTGTGTGTGTGTGTGTGTGTGTGGTGTGTGTGTGTGTGTGTGTGTGTGTGTGTGTGTGTGTGTGTGTGTGTGTGTGTGTGTGTGTGTGTGTGTGTGTGTGTGTGTGTGTGTGTGTGTGTGTGTGTGTGTGTGTGTGTGTGTGTGTGTGTGTGTGTGTGTGTGTGTGTGTGTGTGGTGTGTGTGTGTGTGTGTGTGTGTGTGTGTGTGTGTGTGTGTGTGTGTGTGTGTGTGTGTGTGTGTGTGTGGTGTGTGTGTGTGTGTGTGTGTGTGTGTGTGTGTGTGTGTGTGTGTGTGTGTGTGTGTGTGTGTGTGTGTGTGTGTGTGTGTGTGTGTGTGTGTGTGTGTGTGTGTGTGGTGTGTGTGTGTGTGTGTGTGTGTGTGTGTGTGTG
>JAPQNM010001670.1:30000-35000 GCA_029783475.1 Metacarcinus magister | reverse complement strand
GACATAACCAGGCCAGCAGGCCTGTTGCTGTTTGTTCTTCCTATGATGTTTGTTCTTCCAGATAACTATACCCTCTTCTTCAATGACACTCAACTTCCCCTCTCCTCCACGTTAAACATTCTCGGTTTATCCTTTACTAAAAATCTAAACTGGAAATTTCATATCTCTACACTTGTTAAATCAGCTTCCAAGAAGTTAGGTGTCCTATGGCGTCTGCGTCTATTTTTCTCTCCTTCCCAGTTGCTTGCTCTGTGAAGGGGCTTTATCCGTCCATGTATGAAGTATGGTTCTTATGTCTTGGGAGGTTCAGTTCACATAGCTCTATTAAACAGGGTGGAGTCTAAAGCTTTTCGTCTCATCAACTCTCCTCCTCTAACTAATTGTCTTGATTCTTTAAGTCACCGACACAATGTTGCATCTTTAGCTATTTTCTACCGCTATTTTCATTATGACTGCTCTTCTGAATTTGCAAACTGCATGCCTCCTCCCCCTCCTGCGGCCTCGCTGCACAAGACTTTCTACTACTTCTCATTCTTATTCTGTTCATCTTTCTAATGCAGATTTAACCAGTATCTTCACTCCTTACACTGGTAAAGTTTGTTTTACCACCTGCTTATAACTTAAAAACTTTCAAAAGAGGAGTGTCAAGAAACCTAATGTTAACTGAACCTGCACCCCTTGCTTCTTTTCACCTACTGTCCTCTTTACAGGGTCTGGCGACAAGCGGGATTTTTTCTATACGTATTTTTGTTTTCCCTTAGCCAATACCCTTTTAATGTAAAATAAATAAATAAATAAACTGTTTACTGTACGAACGATAGAAAGAAAAAGATACTACAATTGATTTTTGTATATGGTTACAGGTCAGCATGTAATCCGTAGAGTAGAGTAAATAGTGTGATATAGTGTGCTCGCACTTCTTTATTCATGCCTGGGAGACGGGATGAGATGGTGTGTGATGCGTACTTGTTTTAGGAAATTTTAGAAGCATAATCCCAGGTTGTTCAACTTGTGAGTGTTCGAACCACTTCACCACAAAGTTCATTTCAACTCATACAATATGCTAGTAATGTTAGAGATGTGTGTTCTTTGTACGCAACCTTCCTTTCTTGCTACTGGAAAAATTCTATAAAAAAGAAATAGGCTCACCACAATCAAAATAACTTAAAAACAGTGCATTGCATCTTGAAGCATTTTATAATGTGATGGAAGGTAATTACCAGAGAATTTATTAATGAGAAAAGTTGAAATGAATTTTGTCGGGGATAAAATTTAATCAAAACTCAAGATGTGTTGTTCAAGTTGAGTCACCGCGTGCTGGGGTTGGCAGAGGTTTGTTTGAACCTCAACACTTGCAAATATGAGCCACGTGTGTTATAGTCAGACCGACCATACACTGCGGGTGGCGAGTGTAAACAGTCGGGAATTACCCTTTTACAGGCCTGCCACGTGTCTTTTAATCCGCATTGTAGAAATGTTTCAATATATTAAAACCATGGCAGACATGATCAGGAAATATGCATACACGTTTATTCATAGTATTATAATGTATGTAGAAACAGTAAACTTATAATGGATAAGATATATATAAACATATAAAGAAACGTGGCATACATATTTAACAGTGTTGCTAATAAAAAGCAGTACCTATTAATGAACTTCCCTTTCGTTTTGGGATGGATAAGCAGTTTAACAATTGTATTTAGATGATATCGTGAAGGAAAGTACGATAAAATAAGCTGAAATAAGTAAGAAAGAAAAATACATTGAAATCCTAGTCGTGGAAATACTCCCAGACACGCTCGCGGCCTTGACCTGACCATCTGACCATAGTAGACACACTTTGTCAGATGCCTCTTGTAAATTTTTTAAAAATACGAAATTGATTTGAATTTGCGCGCAAATCTCGACACGTGGCACCGCTGTCACACGGGTATTCCCCACGATGGTCACACCCTGACCAAGGCCTAAGATCGGTCTGACTATAGTAGACTATTAATCCGCAGGTGTGGGTGCAGGTGGACAGAGGTGAATTCCGTTATGATATAGGTATCAGCACAGGATGGTCGTCTCTCCATGCATGAGGAATATTTGGTTAAAGTGACTCAAAAGTTTGTGTCTTAACCCATAATGATGCATCAAACGACACGTAACGTACATTCAAGTAGACCAGCAGCATAGGACGTTAAGGCTGGAGCAATCCCAGGCATAGAAACCTCTTCCCAACCTTTGCTGTGTTTGGAGAAGGAAGGTGAAAATACTAGACTTTTTGCATTATGAAGGTGTCTTGAATTTGCTTTTTGTAAAAAAAAATCACCGAATGAGATCTCCACGTGTTTTTTCTACTTTGCGGCAGAAAATATTAAGTAGTCCGCGAAAATACTGTGATTCTTGAAAAAAAAAAAACTTAATTAAAGTTTGAGGATTGTGGATCCATTTACCCAGGATGGAGACTGAAGTGGAAGGTGGTGGTGTGGGAGAAGATTGCTTTGTCATTCTGTGAACCTCCACTCTCTTACTGTTTACTTGGAGTGGTTATACAAATATGTTTTGTTACGTACACATTCCTTGTCGTGCCTAAGAAAATATTATTATTGTACTATTGTGATGCCTTTATTAGTTTAAACCAACAGTGTTAGTAATGATTTTTGATATGAGATCCGAAGCAAATATTACAATGGAAAGTAGGAAGATTGTAACGTTTAGTGGTGTTACTTAGATGAAATGTAGATTTTGTAGAGATGCAATAACCAGGGAAGAGGAGCAGCAGGGGGTGATATATTATTACCTGTTGTGTAGACCAGTGTTTCTTGATATTGATTGGTTGTAATTCTCTCTCTCTCTCTCTCTCTCTCTCTCTCTCTCTCTCTCTCTCTCTCTCTCTCTCTCTCTCTCTCTCTCTCTCTCTCTCTCTTTCTCTCTCTTTCTTTCCCTCCCCACCCCACCCACCACTGTTCCTTGTTTTGCTATCCTCGTGAGCATTGTGGTGGGGTTGAGTAAGAAGAGGTTGTAGTCCTTTGAATATGTATTTTGGGAAAATACAAAGGTACACAAATCAGCCGACGGCACAGAGGCGTCTTAAGAGGTAAGGGCCCGGAGGTGGACTGACGCGCCGCTGCTGACCCTAGATCGGAGATACTCGGAAGTTGCCACTTAGGGTATTAATACATAGAGTTTACAATTTATGGGAAATACATTATACTCTAGCCGTACACACTGCCTACGTGACTATACGTACGGCAGGAAAATAGAACGGGATGAAAGTGCGGGCTAATAAGGCGGGATGGCATACAAAGGCATATGAGTAAGATATGGTAATGGGTAATAAGTAATGGGTAAATGAGTAATAACCTCACCATTACAGCATGACTATATCTTGGTTTTTCTAAGGCATTAGTATTATGGTTGTTATGTGTCTTCCTGCCCAGACGAGAACGAAGGTACACTGCCAGATGTAGCACAAGACGCCTGTCAACGACTTGCCGCCGCACCGCTCGCCTCTATGCCTGAAGGCTTGAGCATCGGGGACTTCATCAAAGAAAACATATCAAAGGTGCGTGTGCGTGTGCGTGTGCGTGTGCGCGCGCGCGTGCGTGCGTGCGTGCGTGCGTGCGTGCGTGCGTGCGTGTGTGTGTGTGTGTGTGTAATATTAATAATGCTTAAAGTGGTCCATCATTGCCGATGACGACGTTGCTCCATAGGATATGGAGCAAGAAAACTTGCACGGAAGAAGTTTAAGGTGGAAAGAAGTCGCGCAGGCTGCCACCATCTTGGGTGTCCTCTGAGTGATCCAATGGCAGGGATGAAATCCCTGATGATTGGTTCAGATTCTGGCTGCAGGAGAGTGCCAGGTCATCAGTTTATCGGTGCCCGCCTATCGCAGCGCTCCAATGCGGATTGTTTAGGGTTGTCTCCCCTAGCCTTTGGTCATCCAAGGCAGTGTGCCCCTCACTTGGTTCAGTCTATCAGTCGAGATAGTGTGCCGGGGTGTGGCGCTTGGAGCCACAAGTGAGAGTTGGGGAACCAGTGACGACCAGTTCCTCAGAACCTTCCCAACTGAGGGAAGCGACTGCTCTGGAGATATAGGTACTACACCTCCTGGTTCCCCCTACACCCCTATATTAATAATAATAATTAACATTGATGATAATAATATTATTAATAATAATAATAATAACAGACGGTTTATTTGAAAAAGCAGCCATAAGCCATAAAATTACTTAATTCTAAATGTGAGGAGTGGCAGACTTTTTTTTCTTCTTTGCATGACAGTATTCAAACAATTATTGTTAGCATAGTGACAGGTGGTATGTGGTGGGTCCAGTACAGTCAGGTCCGCTTCACGACCTTATCCAGCCAGTGGTGTGTGGTGACGGTGGTGTAGCACCTTGCCGGTGATGAACTCGAGCCTGGGTGGATGGCATCGCCTTCAGGTGTTGGGTAGGTGCAGCCTGTAGGAGGCCGACGTGCGTGCGTGTGTGTGTGTGTGTGTGTGTGTGTGTGTGTGTGTGTGTGTGTGTGTGTGTGTGTGTGTGTGTGTGTGGGTGTGTGTGGGGTGTGTGGGGGTGTGGGGGTGTGGGGGTGTGGTGTGTGGTGTGTGTGTGTGTGTGTGTGTGGGTGTGTGGTGTGTGTGGGTGTGGGTGGGGGTGGGGGTGGGGGTGGGGGGGGGTGTGGGTGGGTGCGTGCACACGCGCGCGCACACGCGCGCGCGTGCGCGCGTGCGCGCGTGTGGCGTGTGTGCGCGTGTGTGTGTGTGCGCGTGTGTGTGTGTGCGCGTGTGTGTGTGTGCGCGTGTGTGTGTGTGCGCGTGTGCGTGCGTGCGTGTGTGTGTGTGAAAACAATGTAATCATGTCATGAAACTCGGTTATAGCTGTGCAGTGAGTAATTTTGCAAGAATGAGTGTCCTCCACCAGGAGTAATGACTCCACACCCTTTCCTATGGTGCAGGTGGACCAGGAACACCAAGATGTGGATGATGTGCGTCACTACGATGTTCAGGG
>JAPQNM010001664.1:27500-34374 GCA_029783475.1 Metacarcinus magister | reverse complement strand
TGAAAACGGAATAAGAATGATGGGGTTATGCGTTGAGCGAGAGGTGATTGGATATACTACATTGTTTGAGAAGAAGGATGTTTCTCAGTACGAATGGGTGAGACAAGAGAGTGGAAAGGTTGTTGATAGAGCGATGATGGATTATGCGGTTGTGACCAGAAATGTAATAGGAAGGTTGGTGAATGTGAGATTTTTTGAGAGGTGGGAGTGGAGGTACTACATTTAACCACTGTCTGCTGGAGGGAAAGTGTAGAGTAGGTATGAGTGGGTGAGAGCTTTGAGAGTTGAGGTGTTAAGGATGTTTTGAAAGTGAGTTGTGGAGAAAAGAGAGAGTGATGAAGTATAAGTTAAAAATGGAAGGTGAGTAAAATGTAATGGAAGAACAGGAGAATGATGACATGGAGAATGAATGGCATCAGTTTAAGAGTGTTGTGAAGGGGTGTGTAGAGAAGGTGGGCGGTGTGTAACGAGTGGGTGGTGGGGTGAGAAAAGAATGGAATAATGGTGTGTGGGGCTAAGTGTGGCTTATTCCTATCACTATCATTATCATCATTATTACTATTATTATTATCATTATCATTATCATCATCATTATTATACATAGACACAAACACATGCACATACACAACATACGTTTCAGTGTACGTGCATTCACTCACGCACAAAAAACAACAACAAATATAATTGAGGGACATTAAAGGAAATATAAGTAAACTTAAGCTACGTAAGGAAAATCTTATGATGACAAAGAAGATTCGTATCTAACGTAGTGTTGAATTCACAGGAGAGAGAGAGAGAGAGAGAGAGAGAGAGAGAGAGAGAGAGAGAGAGAGAGAGAGAGAGAGAGAGAGAGAGAGAGAGAGAGAGAGAGAAAGAGAGAGAGAGAGAGAGAGAGAGAGAGACAGAGAGAGAGAGAGAGAGAGAGAGAGAGAGAGAGAGAGAGAGAGAGAGAGAGAGAGAGAGAGAGAGAGAGAGAGAGAGAGAGAGAGAGAGAGAGAGAGAGAGAGAGAGAGACACAGACAAACACAAACATGTAGCCCCTGGAACAACATATTCGCTTCTTCCTTTTCTCTCTTCCTTTCTTCTTCCCTTCCTTCTTCTATTTTCTTCCTGTCACTTTTCTCCCTCCCACTTTTCTCTTTCTTACTCCCTCACCTCTTTATCGCCATCCTTCCCCACCCTCTCTCTTTCTCTCTCTCTCTCTCTCTCTCTCTCTCTCTCTCTCTCTCTCTCTCTCTCTCTCTCTCTCTCTCTCTCTCTCTCTCTCTCTCTCTCTCTCTCTCTCTCTCTCTCTCTCTCTCTCTCTTTTTTTCTCTCTTTCTTTTCCTAACGCAGCAGAAGGTATGTCACTTACTCAGCTCCTCCTCGTCCTTAGCTAATTAAATCTCCCTAACAAGGTTTGTGAATTCATCTGCGTTCCTTTCACAATTCTATGTATCACTAATCTTTAGAGAAATCACTACTATTTGCTCCTCTGGAATTACATATATTTCAAGTCATTTTCATTCTTCCATTAATGTGGTTATGATGTTTTGGCATCGTTTTAATTACGCGTCGTCAAACTTGTGATACTAAATTAAATATTGGTGCACATGAAGAAATTAATACGAATTGTAAGAATCAATTCATACAATAATACACTTATGATTCAAGAATAAATAAATACACGTATCGAATAAGTCTGGTTTTCTTCCCAATTGAGTGGAATTCCCGGTGGGTTAAAAATATAGCACCGAGCAAGCATTGTGAAGACGCTCAGACCCACTACGAAGGGACCCGAGGTGAGGCTGCAGAACATATTTATAAAAAGGACGTTTCTGGGTGATGGATGAGACGGATGACTTCGCAGGCACCTGAGCTAGCCCCCCTCCCTCCCTCCCTCCCTCCCTCCCTCCTTCCTTTCCTCCCTCCCTCCCTCTGTTCCTGCCTCCCTCCCTCTGCCAGGTTATCGTCACCGCGTGTGAAAAGTCATGAGAGGTTACTTTCACCGCAGACGATGGGACGATAACCGAGAGATGAGAAAGAGAGAGAGAGAGAGAGAGAGAGAGAGAGAGAGAGAGAGAGAGAGAGAGAGAGAGAGAGAGAGAGAGAGAGAGAGAGAGAGAGAGAGAGAGAGAGAGAGAGAGAGAGAGAGGAGAGAGAGAGAGAGAGAGAGAGAGAGAGAGAGAGAGAGAGAGAGAGAGAGAGAGAGAGAGAGAGAGAGAGAGAGAGAGAGAGAGAGAGAGAGAGAGAGAGAGAGAGAGAGAGAGAGAGGAGAGAGAGAGAGAGAGAGAGAGAGAGAGGAGAGAGAGAGGAGAAGAGAGAGAGAGAGAGAGAGAGAGAGAGAGAGAGAGAGAGAGAGAGAGAGAGAGAGAGAGAGAGAGAGAGAGAGAGAGAGTTCAATTCAATTCAATTCAATTTTATTTCCACAGGGTAGTGGTTATTACATACATACAATTATATACACTACTAATACTAATACTATTATATACATATTCAAATTACACTGTGGTTATTAAAGTGTTGTATTAGGTAACTTTGGAATTTCCGTAATGTCGTAGCATTCTTAATTTGGTTGGGCAGAGCATTCCATAGTGTTGGGCCCAAAACCTTGAGTGATCTGGCCCCTGTATCAGTCTTGAACCGCGGTACAAACAGATTATTTCCCTGTCTCGTATGTTCCTGAGTTACATCAGAGACCTTATTATATGTACAGAGCCATTCAGGGTAAATTTTAAATAGGGATTTGTATACATGCACTAACACATCAAATGTATGCTTATTTCCTATCCTAAGCCACTTAAGGTCATCATAAGCTGGGGACACATGGTCGTATTTTCTCAGACCACCAACAGCAACCCGAGCTGCAAAGTTTTGTAATTTCTGGGCTTTATTTTTTTGCAACTTACTTGTTGTACCCCAAATTGTTATACAATAGTTAATTATACTTAATACTAATGATTCTATACACATTTTTCTTGCTGTTTTATCTAATAGTCTACTAACTCTATTTACATATATTAGAGTGCCCATTACTTTTCTATTTAATTCATTCATGTGTATTTCAAAATTCATGTGTTGATCAAAGTGTAGGCCTAAATTTTTTACATTTGTGCTTGGGATGATAATGGTGTCATTCATATGTATGACAGTGTCATTTGGAATCTGTGAGATGAGCTGATTATTCCCTATAAAAATACATTGGGTTTTCTTAGTGTTTAACATCAAACCATTTCTTAGAAAATACTTTTGGATAGCAAGGAGAGATGTTTCTGTGTTAGTAATAAGTGTTCCCAGATTGCTTAGACTGTCAGCATGAAGAAACTGAGTGTCATCAGCGTACTGGACTACTGTACCATCCACTAGGTGGTCCCGAAGGTCATTTACATGGATAGTAAATAAAATGGGACCGAGGATGGAGCCTTGTGGTACACCATAAGTTATTTTTTCTACAGAAGATACAGTGTCGGTAAGTTTTACACATTGTTCTCTACCTCTCAAGTAGTCGTTTAACCAGAATGAACTTATTCCAAGGGAATTACATTTACGTAATAGTATTGAGTGGCTGACACTGTCAAAAGCTTTAGAGAGGTCACATAATGTAAGCAATGTTATTTTTCTGTTATCCATGTTGTTATAAATATTGTCAGTTATGGTGGCCAGGGCAGTTTCGGTTGAGAGTCGGGGCCGAAAACCGTGTTGGGTGTTGGAAAGCTGATTATTACACTCCAAATAATGTATTAGCTGAGAGGCAACGATCTTTTCCATAACTTTAGAGAGAATGGGCAGTATTGAAATAGGTCTGAAATTGCTAGCATTATTGACGTCTCCATTTTTATAAATAGGGACCACCGTAGCACGTTTCCAGGCTGATGGTACAACACCTGTTACAAAGGATGTATTTATTATGCAGGTGAGATATAAGGCAATTACATATAGGGAGTCTTTTACAAATGTTAGTGATATTCCATCTGAACCAGTTGATCTTGTATTATTTAGACGTTTTACAACAAGTATGACAGTATTAACCTCTACTGGTTGAGGTCTGAATCCTTGAGTGTCATTGTAATATGAATAGTGGATTACTGGATCTATTAGGTTCTTACATAGTTGCTCTTGAGAGGTTACAAATGTGTTTTTTGCCAACATTGGCAAAGAAATTGTTAAATTCTTCGGCCTTTTCTTGCATATTATCATATATATATACATTGGAAGAATCTTTGTTAGGTATAATATTCCTTATTGTTCTCCACGTGCCAGCCATATTTCCTTTATTTTTAGCTAATTCATTATGATAAAATTCACTTTTTGCCTTATCGATAGAAATTCTGACATCTTTCTTCTTATTCTTAAGGATTTGTTGCATCTCAGTATTATTTGGATCTTGTTTCAGTTTTGCATGCAGGTTATTTTTCTCAACAATTGAGGCACGAACCTCATCGTTTAGCCAAGGTGAAAAGGGTCGTCGGATTTCTTTCGTGACAAAAGGAGCGATATCATCAAGACATTGAGTAAATATTCCATTGAAAATTTCTAATTGTGCGTTCACATTGTCTGTTAGTGTTATTTCATTTAGTTTATTTGATTTTGCTAAAAGGGATGTGCAGAGATTATCCTTTGAATATTTGGCAAGGTGTCTAAAGGTCCGGAATACTCGTTGTTTCTTAGGTTTAGTTATATCAAGCTTGGCTGAGATGAGTTCATGATCCCCAATTGAATAAGGCAGAACATCATGTGACACAACAAGGCTTGTGTTATTTGTAATTATAACATCCAATAGAGTCCGAGATGTGTCTGTTATCCTTGTAGGCTTATTGATTAGCTGTTTTAGTTTATTATTACTTAATATTTTACTGACTTTATTTGTTGGAGAAATTATGTTATCATTTAAATCACCAAGTACATAAAAGTTTTTCTTACTAAGACAGAGTGATTGAAGTGTGCTATTAAGGTAATCAAATGAGTCAGCAGTGGCCTTTGGGTGCCTGTAAATGCACGCTACAATTATTGCTGGTAACATGTTACACTGAATGCTTACATATATGTCCTCAACACCAGGGTGATTCACACTATTGACATATATTTGTTTAGTTTTCAGCATTTCTTTTATATATATACATACTCCTCCTCCACGTCCACTGTCTTTACGGAAAACATTATAGTTAGGAATTGATATCATGTTGTCAGTTATGTGAGGATGGAGCCAGGTTTCGCTGATGCATAGAACATCAACATCTCTAGATTTCATTGTCAATTTGATTTCATCAAAATTTGCTAAAAGCGATTGTGCATTGATATGTTCGATCGTCAGCATTTTTTTGTTACCATTCTCGGCACGGTCTTCTTTGCCATTTTCCTATTCATGATAGTATGTACAGTTTTTATTTTTATGACCTAACATGTTGCACGTAAAACATTTTATCTTATACTCATGCCGGCAATTCCTCTGAACGTGGTTATGTTCCCCACAGTTGTAGCAAGCCCCCTTGCTCACTGACTTAGCGTAGGGGCGTGTGGGCAGGGGAGGGAATTTCTGGTGATACCACGTGTCTTCACCATTCATATCGTGGTGGTGGTGGGGGTGGGGGTATTGGGTGTAGTGGCGGTGCGTGGGAGGGGTGTGACGTGAGTTCCCCATCAGTCGTGCCGCCTCTTTTCCCCTTGGAGAGTTGGAGTCCTTGGGCTGAGAGAGAGAGAGAGAGAGAGAGAGAGAGAGAGAGAGAGAGAGAGAGAGAGAGAGAGGAGAGAGAGAGAGAGAGAGAGAGAGAGAGGAGAGAGAGAGAGAGAGAGAGAGAGAGAGAGAGAGAGAGAGAGAGAGAGAGAGAGAGAGAGAGAGAGAGAGAGAGAGAGAGAGAGAGCGAGAGAGCGAGAGAGCGAGAGAAAGAGAGAGAGAGAGAGAGAGAGAGAGAGAGAGAGAGAGAGAGACATCGTGGGAGAGACTCAGAGAGAGAGAAAAAGATGAAGATTGAAAGGAGGGAGGAACAGGTAGGCAAAGAAACAAGAGACAAGGCTGCTAACTAACAACTAGGCTGTGGTGGTGATGCAAACCATTGGGTCTCGCCGGTGTGAAGAACTGTGAAATGACGCGAAGAGAAACGGAGCGATCGAGTAACTGGTGACGGAGAGAAACCTAATGAGTAACTATAAAAGGCGCTGGGCATGAGGAGGTCGTTTCGACGGCCCAAGAGAATTGAAAGACGCTGTTGCAATACTTGACATCAAAGAGAGAGAGAGAGAGAGAGAGAGAGAGGAGAGAGAGAGAGAGAGAGAGAGAGAGAGAGAGAGAGAGAGAGAGAGAGAGAGAGAGAGGAGAGAGAGAGAGAGAGAGAGAGAGAGAGAGAGAGAGAGAGAGAGAGAGAGAGAGAGAGAGAGAGAGAGAGAGAGAGAGAGAGAGAGAGAGAGAGAGAGAGAGAGAGAGAGAGAGAGAGAGAGAGAGAGAGAGAGAGAGAGAGAGAGAGAGAGAGAGAGAGAGAGAGAGAGAGAGAGAGAGAGAGAGAGAGAGAGAGAGAGAGAGAGAGAGAGAGAGAGAGAGAGAGAGAGAGAGGAGAGAGAGAGAGAGAGAGAGGAGAGAGAGAGAGAGAGAGAGAGAGAGAGAGAGAGAGGAGAGAGAGGAGAAGGAGAGAGAGAGAGAGAGAGAGAGAGAGAGAGAGAGAGAGAGAGAGAGAGAGAGAGAGAGAGAGAGAGAGAGAGAGAGAGAGAGAGAGAGAGAGAGAGAGAGAATCAGAATCAGAATCAGAATTTTATTCCATTATTACAATGGTTATTCTTTACATGTACATACGTTTACGTTTAGCAAAAATATGGTAAAACTAAGCTAAATCAAAGAAACGAAATAACAAGTTATTGAGTAAAATGTACTAAATCAAGTAATAAAATAAGATAATAAAATATACAG
>JAPQNM010001664.1:0-12500 GCA_029783475.1 Metacarcinus magister | reverse complement strand
TTGCCGTCAACCTGTAAGCTGGTGTTGGGTGGGATCTGTGATGTGAGTCCCCTGCTTCCAATAAACATACACTGAGTCTTGTTAGTATTCAACATTAAACCATTTGAGTGGAAGTACCTCTTTGCTTTTGATTAAGTGTCTTCTCCCCTGAGCATAAGTTCATGAAAGTTTTCTATGTTTCCAGTATGGATGAATTGTGTGTACTGGATGACGAGACAGTCAGAGATGTAATGAGAGAGATCATTCACGTATATTAAAAACAGGATGGGTCCAAGTACCGAGCTCTGTGGAACCCCATATGACACCTCGAGCTTGTGAGATAAATGTTTCCAAATTGGACAGACTGTGTTCTCTTGCATAACTAACTACTGAACCAGAAGGGATCAATCCTTAGTTTGTTAAAGTTTTTTTCAGTAATATTTCATGACTAACGCTGTCAAATGCCTTCGATAAGTCACACATTGTAATTAAAGAAATATTCTTATTATCTATAGTATGATATAATTTGTTTGACAGTGTTAGAAGAGCGCTTTCTGTGAACATTGTTGCTCTGAAGCCGTGTTGGGTGTTAGTGAGGAGGTGATTCCCTTCAAGGTGAGAGGTGAGCTGTGCTGCATCACTTTTTCTAAAATTTTTGAAATGAATGAGTGCTAGAGTAGTACTGCCGCTGCACTGTGGGAGGTGTGGGTTAAGGGGAGGCCCTACGTACAAATGTGTTAGAAGAGCGCGACGGAGCTCCTCGGGAGGATTTGGGGAGGGAGTGCGAAGAACATGTAGTGTTTGGGTGGGAGTAAGGCGTGGCCAGCAGGACAGGAGAGAGAGGGGGTAGGGTAGGAGCAGTGGGGGGAGGGGGCAGGTGGTGGGTGTAGTGCGGTTACTCATTGCATTGTTTTGGTGTCTGTCATTCTGGTGTGTAAATTGGTTGTTCCTATTTTGTCGGGCGTTAAAGGTGTTTGAATTTCTTTTAACATTTTCCCAATTATTACATAAATGAAAGTCTGAGCACTGTTTTCCAATTGTGTTTAATAACCTGATCACTCCCAATCTGCTTAGTATGGACGGTCTATTGTCTTCTATGTCAAAACATATCTCGTCTACTTTTCCAGCACAAAGCGTGAACACTGGAGGTGTTTTTACTATTTTCATGTCATTTGTTTCTCTCCCACTTCAGTAACTGCTCGTTATAATCTCGTATTTTATCTTGAATTTCTTGAGACACTGGCACTGGTACAATCTGACACACATTTATGTTCATATTACTGTTATTTTCTTTCAAATCACTAATCAAAAAGCCAAGGCAGTCAAAAAAACTTTCTGGAGATTTCCCTTCCAGAATGTCATATAGACCACAATAGAGTATGCACTCAGACGGAAAGATCTCTAATATTTCACTCGCCCAGCTTCTTAGAAGGTCCACGTTTGAACGTGCAACGGTCTTGACTGAATATTTGTCGCCTAGATCAGAGCGTAGAACTCGTCATGTGTTGGTATCCCCTGAGAGGAGACACCCGGATGGAGTTGCGATGTTTGTATTGAGTCGAAGTTCCAGTTCACTGATTCGTTGCTGGAGGAGTTCAATTACCGTGTAGGCTGTCTTCCCTTCAGTGTTCAACAATTCTATTTCATTATCTTTTGTTGTTAATTTAGACTTGATGGTTTCAATGTCGTTGGTTATCTTGAGCAGATGCATCCCTTCTCGATCATGTCTGTCATGAGGGGTGGTGGGTGGTGAGGGTGGCTGTGTGTCGTCTGTGGAAGGCTGCTGAGTTTCGTCTGCTAATAACGCTAGTGAGAGGTCCGCAGAGGGTATCTGCTCGATGTATGATTCGTTATTTGGTTTTGAGACTGTATACCGTCAGTGCTTGGAAGTTCGGTGTTCTCTGTTGATGATGGTTGTGTGATGTCGGGACAAGTGACATCAGGTGTGGAGAACGTCAGTGTGACGTCAGAGTGTCGAGGGTGACACTCTGGTGATGGGGGTGGACTGAATATAGAAGATGTGGTGCTTTTTATTATCATTTTTATAAGCTGATCCTTGTTGACCCATATTTTTGTTAGTCCAAGTTCGCGACATCGCTTCTGTAGGTCGGCTTTGTGAAAGTTTTTGTCAAGAAACTCTCTAGTTAGGAGGTGCAGGGAGGGTTCAGGACTTGGTGCTGGTGTTGCTCCCCCCTGTGCAGCTTGGGAGAGTGTAATGTTTGTTTCTTAGGTCACGGGTGGCACATTGAAGGGCGAAGGGTGGCACTGAGTTTTAGGGCTTATGGTGCTGATTTCTTAGGAAGCATCAAACACACGTTACCATGGCAACAGTGCTGCAGTCACTGCAGGAGAGGGTACGGTGAAGGAAAGGAGGACGGGCCTGTTGGGTTGGTGTTTAGAATTATTAAGCCTTAGTTAGTGTGAGGAGGGGGGGAAGGAAGGGAGGAAGTAGCGGTACTTTTTTCTAAGAATGTTAATGAGTCACGGCTCCTCGTAAGTTCCTGTGAGTCAGTGGTTTGTTCAGAGGAGTGTGTCAGTCAGTATTGCGTTCAGGAGGAAGAAAAGTCATAAACCAAATATCAATTTGGTATTTGTACGTTTATGGCCAAATAATGATATGTAATTGTATATTCTGGTAAATATTCATAAGTTTGTTTGCTGTACAAATTGTCCTTTTCTGCAGAGAATTTTTATAACTTAAAGTGAACCAATGATATATAAATTTGGTTATTTTTTCTGAATGAAAAAAGAGGCTGGCCAGAGCCGAAATTAATTGTAAGTTATTTTTAAAAATCCTAATTGCTGCACCTTAAAAATCAAACAGTCGAAGAGTCACCAAAGGATGATGGAAAGTTTAGGTAATGAAGTGCGTCGAGACTCCTCTGTTGACAGATCTGAAGTACTAGCAAGGTGGAAAACTTACTCTCCTTTGACTTATTTTATACTTCAGGATATTATTCTTAAGAACAACAGTACTTTTATTTTTAATGTGATATTTTGCAATAGTTTTTTTCCCAGATTGAAAGACATTAGAATATGCTGGGATCAGATGTTGACCATTATTTATTAGTAATGTGACTAAAATTTAATTGTTGTTATAAAAAATTGCCTTTACTTCAACCTCTTTACATGTAACTTGAAAATATTAATATATGAAAGGGCTCTTATTTTTCCTCCTCCTCTTCTTCTTACTCTTTAATTTCTTCTTACCCTCCTCCTCCTCCTCCTACATGTTGCACACACCTGTGATCTCTCGACCCCCCCCCCTCCTCACCGTACCCTCATGTAGTCAGGTGTGTCTGGGACGCTATCATAACGAGTATCGAGGCGCTGCGGCCCCACCACCATCCATCACCCAGAAGCGGACGACTCTCCTCCTCCTCCTCCTCCTCTTCCTCTTCCTCTTCCTCTTCTTTCGAAAATAAATCAGAAATGTCATATTAAAACTGCATAATTCACTAGTACGACCCCATCTTGAGTATTGCGTACAGTTTTGGTCCCATATTACAGAAAGGACATTGACAAACTGGAAAGAGTCCAGCGAAGAATAACAAAAATGATTCCAAGGCTGAAAAATAAACCTTATGAAGAAAGACTTAAAGAACTAAACTTATTCAGCCTAGAAAAACGAAGGATGCGAGGGGATTTAATTGAAATGTTCAAGATAATCAAAGGATCGATAATATCAATGCAGAAGATTACATTACTTTTGATCGATCAAATATAACAAGAAGACGTCATTCTTTTAAGATTACTGGTAAAAGATTCACATCAAACGAAGCCAAACACTTCTTTTTCAATCGGATCGTTAACGTTTGGAACTCCCTGCCCGCCAATGTCGTCGACAGTAAAACAATTACTACGTTCAAAAATAGACTTGACAAATATTTAGAAGCCAATCCACAACTAAAATATTATCCGTTAACGTAGCAAACTTTGAGTATGTTCATCCTGATGTACCTAACTTACGAAATGTCGATTCAAAAGACGTCGATAGTGGCCTGACATCGATTGCCAGGAAGTAGTGGTAGCATTAGTGGTAGTGACAGTAGTGATAGTCTGGTCTTGGTTGGCCTTCCTTTCCCTCCAGCCATGGCTGGTGGGAGAAGCCTTCACCCTTACTATCCTGTATCCTTCACTCTAGATTAGATAGTGTAGTCTCACAAACAGCCTCGTGAGGGCCAGCAGGCCTGTTGCTGTTTGTTCTTCCTATGTGTTCCTATGTGTTCCTCCTCCCACGCCTGCCGACGCCCCGGTGGTGCCCTGCGCGACGCCTTCCCGCTCCTTGCTTCATGCCTTCTATGTTCCCTCCTTCATCATGTTGTTCTTCATCCCTGCACGCTTCTCTTTCCTGTCATCTCTTCAGGTTTTCTTATCCCTTTCGTGTCTTATATACTCTCTCTCTGTCTCCCTCCCTTCTCTTCGTTACATTGTTTTTATCTTCCTCCCTTCCTTTATTCATGCGTTCATTCATTTATTTATTCATTTATTTATTCATTTATTTATTCATATATATACACCTCATTCGTGTCTCTGTTGCAGCTTGGTGCTTCATCTTTTCTAAGTGTGTTGCTTTGCCTATCTCGTTCCGTCACTGTGGTTTTCTTTGTGTTCATGTTGTCACTATACATCTCGGTCCTGTCGTACTGTACCAACACTACCACCTGATGCCTCTCAAAACACCCTCTTGTCCCCGTGCCCTTGTGACTCCTTCCCTCTTGGTGGGGCTTATACCTTATCGTCGTTTTCTTTTATTTTCAATTTTCCTCGAACCTCACCGCAAATATTTTCTCATCTCTGTTTTTGGAGTTGCGTCTCTAGGCTCGTAGACACAGTAAATAAAGATCACTTTCGTATCATTTACCTGCTGTTTAAAGTTCGGTCCATAAAGAAGTGTATATTTAGACTTCTCCGGAGACTTTAACGCAGTGTGTGTTGACGTTGATATTCAACAGACGTCTACTCATTCACTCTCAGAAATACTCGCTTAGTGGTGATATTAAAGTTAAAGTTTTCACTGTAGAATGCAAAACAAATAAAACAGGAAAAGAGAGAAATTCAAAAGAGCGTGTTTTGCATACTGCGATAAGGAGAGAGAGAGAGAGAGAGAGAGAGAGAGAGAGAGAGGAGAGAGAGAGAGAGAGAGAGAGAGAGAGAGAGAGAGAGAGAGAGAGAGAGAGAGAGGAGAGAGAGAGAGAGAGAGAGAGAGAGAGAGAGAGAGAGAGAGGAGAGAGAGAGAGAGAGAGAGAGAGAGAGAGAGAGAGAGAGAGAGAGAGAGAGAGAGAGAGAGAGAGAGAGAGAGAGAGAGAGAGAGAGAGAGAGAGAGAGAGAGGGAGAGAGGGAGAGCGAGAGAGAGAGAGAGAGAGAGAGAGAGAGAGAGAGAGAGAGAGAGAGAGAGAGAGAGAGAGAGAGAGAGAGAGAGAGAGAGCAACAGGTCGAGATGAGGCCTTTTTTTTTATTATTCCTTATCGCTCCACCGTGAAGCCAGAGCACGGGCTAACTAAGAGCCCGTCAGTGTATATACATTATGGTCAGGGTTTGTACCGAGGTGGAGGGTAGCTTGTGCAGATGTGGAGCAGAATTGCAAGGGGTGATGAGGCGACCACTCGTGCAACCTGTGTGCTCGTACTCAGGATCAGGGGACTCGGCAACCTGGAAACGTAAAGATGGGGCCTGTTTCCCCTTTATGAGTGGGGACGCGAGGCTCACAAAGATGTCCTTCAAAATTAAGTTTAAAAAAAAAAAAAAACAGGGATACACCAGTAACTACACCATTAACAAACCGGGGGGAAAAATGCATATAAATAGTATAGATAGGATCAGAGTGTGTAACCTGCCTCTCTTATACGCCAGCCATTAAGGGATTGTCTGATAGGCGGCTGGGTAATGGGACGCCCTTATCAGTCTAATGGTGTGACGATCGTGTGTGTGTGTTAGTTAGGCTAGTTTAGGTTAAGTTAGGCTAGGTTAGGTTAGGTTTAATTAGGTTCGGTTACGTTAGGTTAGATTAGGTTAGGTTAGGTTAGGGTAGGCTAGGCTAGTATATTAGAATGGTATTTCCCCGCGCCCGATACACCAGAATGTTGAGGGTCTTGTTGATAGAAACACAGCTTGAGTTTTCTCGGTATTACTGATGAAGACGCAAAATATATAATTATACAGATGAGCAGGAGACTGGACGACGAAAACAGATACAGAGATGAATATTAACACACGTGATTTATCTCCTACCCCCTTGCCTGCCGAGAGAGAATATGTCGTGACCGTTTGATGTGATGGGTAGGTTGAGAGTGTGTGGGTGAGAGTCGGGGACAGAGGGGTGTTGAGCCAGGTCAGCGCAGGTGGCGATCCAAGCTGTGATTGTCTTAGCGACAAAGGAGTTTGGGTCAAAGCTCCATGGCTCGCTCTGATTGGATCGCGCACGTCTGACTGGGCTTGGCTGGAATGTGACTCTCTCGATAGATAGATAGATAGATAGATAGATAGATAGATAGTGTGTGTGTTTGTGTGTGTGTGTGTGTGTGTGTGTGTGTGTGTGTGTGTGTGTGTGTGTGTGTGTGTGTGTGTGTGTGTGTGTGTGTGTGTGTGTGTGTGTGTGTGCGCGTGCGTGTGATACCTTGAAGAATTTTTTTTCTCTCTCTCGATAGATAGATAGATAGATAGATAGATGGATAGATAGATAGTGTGTGTGTGGTGTGTGTGTGTGTGTGTGTGTGTGTGTGTGTGTGTGTGTGTGTGTGTGTGTGTGTGTGTGTATGTGTGTGTGTGAAGAGACCAACGCGAGGGAGAGAGAATAGGGGGGTTAGTTGGATGGGAGGAAGGGGGGAGGGAGGCAGTGAGGCACGGGAGAGAAAAAACGGGGGGTGAGGGGCGCATGGAGGGCGAGCGGAAGAGAAATCTGGGGGCCTGGGGATAGTGCAGAGAGCCGAGAGTACCAGCCAATCACGAGGCAGAGTCACGCCTACGTCACTGGCGAGGGTGGGGCGGATTAAAATGTGATGTAGATTTCGGAAATATGCTCCCGGGGCAAATTAGGGCGTTTAATTGAATATCATGACTGGCCTGCCTCACTTTATTGGAGGGGAAAGTAAGGTGTGGGGATGAAGGGGAAGGATAGGGGAGGGGATGGTGCTTTGTTGGTGGTCTATGTTTTGTGTCTGGATGTGTGTGTGTGTGTGTGTGTGTGTGTGTGTGTGTGGTGTGTGTGTGGGTGCAATAATAATAGTAATTAACGGTTTATTTATATGACATACATAGCAGCCAACGGCTGAAAATGAACATTGGAAATAGAAGTTAAAAAAGTGTGTGTGAGTTGGTGTGAGTCTCTCTCTCTCTCTCTCTCTCTCTCTCTCTCTCTCTCGCTCTCTCTCGCTCTCTCTCTCTCTCTCTCTCTCTCTCTCTCTCTCTCTCTCTCTCTCTCTCTCTCTCTCTCTCTCTCTCTCTCTCTCTCTCTCTCTCTTTCTCTCCATAGTAACACCTTCCTCTATGCCTCTCAAAATCTCCATCTCATTAACACACACACACACACACACACACACACACACACACACACACACACACACACACACACACACACACACACATACATGCCCGAGTCGATTCATGCTTCTCAGCTTCTCAATGAGACATTGAGATTGGTGAGCTCGTACCGTCTCATTTTCAGCTGGGTTCAGTTGTTCTGTTGCCACACAGGGGAAGGAGGAACGAAATTGCATTATGAACTTATACCAACTCTGCCACGCACTTTTGTCTCTTCAAGGATGGTCGGTGAAAGCCTCGCACACTGAACGGGACACATGATGCACCCACGACAAAGGGAAAAACAAATTAACTGTCTCAGGGTTTTTGTTGTTTTTTTTGCCATCAGATATGGCATAGGCTATTAGGCCATTTAGGTTTTTAATTTAAATTTATATTTGTTTTGCTTATTTCATTAATTATTATTTATTTCATTTTTATTTGTTATATTTTTTATTAATTTTATATTTTTATACATAGAAATCAAAATATACTTTCATACAATTTCAGTCACGTTTCATGCACACGCATTCATACTTGGGAGTCTGAACCTAAGTCAAAAACTAAAGTCATTAGTCAGGGGAGGTGAGGGACAAAAAATGGTACATACATACAATGGGGGAGGATACGTACGAATACGTATTTAAAATAAACATGGGGAATAATTGACACTCACGCCAGACACATAATATATACAATCATTCATATCAAAACATATTTATAACAAGAAAAAAGTGCAGTATATACAAAGTGGTAAAATAACAATAAACATTGGAATATACAAGTAAGTCATAACTCTTTGATTAAATTGGTCTCGGCCAGGAAAATCATCAGGCTATCGACCACATCCGGATGCTGGTCACCCAGAAGGGTGGTCTGCGTCATCGGAAGGCGGCGGGCCTCACAGAAGGCTGCGAGGGACCGTCGTGCCTCCCGATAACGCACACAGTAAAGCAGGATGTGGTCAATAGAGAGGGTAGTATGGCAGGTGATGCATTGGGGTGGGAAGGCGTGGGCGATGTAGGGGAGCATGTGAGTGGAAAGGGTGCAGGCCATCCTGAGGCGTGCGAGGACCACCTCCTGACGCCTTGTGGGGCGGTTGGAGGAAGCCCACTCGCCCAGGATGGGTTTTACAGTGTGAAGATGGAGGTTGTCCCAGTGACTTTGCCACAGGAGGTAAACTGATGATTTTGCAGCCGATAGACATGACTGCAGATCTCGGCGGAGGTTCCACGCTCCCTCGAGCTCTGCAGCGGACCTAGCCAGCATGTCAGCCTGCTCATTCCCGTAAATACGCGAATGACCAGGCACCCAAAACAAAGAGAAAG
The DNA here is from genome assembly GCA_029783475.1 of Metacarcinus magister. Classification (NCBI taxonomy): domain Eukaryota; kingdom Metazoa; phylum Arthropoda; class Malacostraca; order Decapoda; family Cancridae; genus Metacarcinus; species Metacarcinus magister. The sequence continues at coordinate 3,675 of JAPQNM010001664.1, read as the reverse complement.
ACTTACGGCGTGAATTTAGCTTATTAATGATGTTGCTTGGATTTCATTGGCATCCGTGCGCCCAGACTCTATCGCCTGAAGGGCTGACATAGAGTCCATGAAAATGACAATTACGTTATGATTTGAATTTAGTGCATAATCTATGGCTTTATCAATAGCAAAAAGTTCTGAGGAAAACACCGATGTATGGGAAGGTAGTCGGAACCTGAGGGCACATTCACCCGACCAAACACTAGCACCCACACATTCACTCGACTTGGAGCCGTCAGTGTAAAGGTGGAGGGAGGGAGGGAGGGAGGCTAGCGACGAGAGCCCGGAAGTGATAACGTATCTCCACTTCGGTCACGGCAGGCTTGTGTTTGGGTAGCCATTTTGTATTGATGGTGTCATTGGGCTCCCAAGGGGCTTTTGTTGGTTGCACAAGCTGAGTCAACACCGTCAAGGTCCACTTCACACCTCTGGCAAATAGTGTGAAGGCGGACAGCTAGTGGACGGTGTCGACCAGTGTGGAGGTGGTGGTGCTGTTTAATTACAGTAGCTGCCATGAGACCGAGTGGAGTCTTCCGGGCCGTTGACAGGCCGTATGCCAGTAGTAGGCCGTCACGTCGCACACTCAGTGGTGGTATATTTGCCTCAACCTCCAAACGCCCCACGCGTGTACACCGTAGGGCCCCAAGACACATTCGCAGACATACATTCTAAAAAACATCCAGCCTCCTCAGTGTTGCGTCCGACGCAGACCCATACACCGGTGAGCCATAGTCTAAGGGCCGTACTATTAAAATCTTTCGCCAGGGTAGGCAAGCCTGGCGAGCGGGGCGAAGCATAATTTCTTACTTTTAAACTCCACTAGCCCTTCGCATGGCGAAAGGGCTGGTTGGAATAGTATTGGAATCGGTGAGTGCAGGAGAGACCGCCCTAACACTGAACGAAAAAATTTTTTTTCGTTTAGTTTATAATTTGTATAATACTTTTAATCATCTTATGATGTAGAAAACACATTGAAATATTATCAATGAGCATTACAAGCTTGCCATTGAAAAATAAGTCGTGTTTATATGGTTTTTAAAGACCGTCGAAGTTTTACAGCGACAGGCACAAGAAGAGGAAGAACAAGACTTACCAAGGTGAGTGTATATTGACTTTCCACCCAATTATTTTTGGTTTAGGAACTATTTTGCATAATATTAGGTTTTCATTGGATGTTTTGGGAATGGCGTGCTTAAATTAGCTATAGAGGCCTACCACCCTTATAGTCATTATAGTGATACGTGCCTGTAATATCAGTGTGCTCCCGCCCCACTAAAAAAGTTTTATTTTGGGGGTTAATCAGGTGAAATTTACTGAGTTATAACTTTTGTTATAATTATAATGTTTTACTAACTTCTATCTTATTTAGTGTATGATTTCTGCTGAAACGTATGATTCCGCCTCCACACCGATCAGAATAATTGTCGTTGTAGTACACAGGATACTTTACTATACTGAAAATCTGTGAAGGTTGCTTGTTGGCTATAGGAATGAGAATTAGAAGATAGGTGGAGGCTTTGTTCTTCAGATTTACCTAGTGGAATAGGTACTATAGTTTTGCCCAATTAAGAAATGTTACTTGAAACTATCTTTTCAAGTTGCCTTTCTCATAGATTTTCATGTAATTCACCCCTAAAGTTATGGTAGGTTTTGTTAGGAAAAAAAGTTTATTATTATCAGTGTGCTCCCGCCACACAAAAAAGTTATATTTATGGGGTTTAATCAGATCAAAATTTAATGAGTTATAACTCTTGTTATAATTATAATGTATTAATTTGTTAGGTTAGGTTAGATTAGGTGAGGTTTACTTCACCAAACCTGAAACCACGCTTTCCCAAGGGGTCTCCAAGCCTGTTGGCAATAGGCATATAAAAATTAGAAGATAGGAGGTGGAGTCATTATTCTTCAGATATACCTATTGTGATACTAAAGCGTTGCCCAATAAAGAAATGTTACTTGAAACTATCTTTTCCAGTTGCCTTTCTCATACATTTTCATGGAATTCACCTTTAAAGTTATGGTAGGTTTGGTTAGGAAAAAAAAGTGTATTATTGTAAATTGTAACATCCCATGAATTTTGGATACTTTTCTTTTATAACATTTTGTCCGCAAATTATTTTTTCATCATGAAATTAAATGTGATGTTCGGATATATAGATCTACCTTTACATGAATGTTAGATTGTAATATGTTTCATATATTTTCCAGATTATGGATGCACTGCTAGACTTTGAGAATATAAATGTGCTTGATGCAGCTGAAGCAGACTGACTGAGGAGGAATTTACATTTAGGTTCAGGCTATCAAAGCATAGTCCGTTGAATATTAAATCTAGTCTTTCCAAACCACTACAACCCATCTTGAAACCTGATAATTACAGTTAGTTAGTGCTATCTAAGGTACAGATAGTTGGATTCTTTTTGGAGATAAGAACTCATTTAAGTTTCTTCAATAAGTGATTGACACTTCATTTCTTTGTCATAAATGTTCACACTACTGAAGGAAATGAAACATGACATAATTGAGCAGTGTTCTTTTTTTCCCCTGTGTCTCTATTTAATGGTATCCCATTTTTGTATTGTTTGTTAATAAAACTTACTGAAATTATTTAAAAACTTTAATATAACAATCCTATGTATTGTAGTCCTTAATTTCTATTAAATTGTGCCATTTTCTTTTGATATATGGTCATGTATTAATGCCAATAGTAAGGAAATAATAGCTTCAGAGAAAAAATATTGTAGTATAAAACAGTCTCTGATGCTATTTATTGTTATAATGCTTGTAACTGCCTTATTAAGATAGTGAGATGATAGCAAAAGTACAACTGACCTACGATATACAAGCAAGCAAACTTGTTTGTGTTTGTAAGTAAACCACACTATACTGACTCTTTACTACTGCTCAGACGATATCGATATAACTATGAAGTTCTACATACTATACAGAGTGCACTCCACACACCTGTGAAGGTTTCAGGCTGTGCTCGTCATTATAAGTAAATACAGGCCATGTACGAAAAAAAATTTGGGTGAAATGCTTAACTTTTGCGTAATAAAATATAAAAAGCTTATATAACCAAACCAAACCATACCTAACCAAATCTAACAACATAATTTAACCTTAACCTAACGTGACCTAATCATAACCCAACATAACATAACTAACCTAACATAACTTAACATAAATCAAAGACGCTTTGCGAGTTAGATGATGGTTAACACCGCCTGAAGCCTTCACAAATGTGTTGAATACATACACTATGTACGATTTCATATTTATATTGATATCGTCCGAGCAGTATAGTTATGCAGATTTACCGTTTTGTCATTTATGACCTAGTTATGTTCTCTGACGAGATCAATGAACATATCCTTATCCACAGTGGATACAGGATTTGCCCTAAGGGAGACAGCGTTGATGCTTGTTGTCATTCTGCAGATGTAAACAAACATATTTCCCGCGCTTTTCCTGCTACTTTCCGCTAGTCAAGCGGGAATATCATCATGTTTAGCGGTGGCGGACCACAACGCTCGCTTACCCAGGCGAACGTTCGGATCTGTTTTAAAAGTAAGGAATCCGTCACTCGGTCCCAAATGCGCCCCAACTTCGCCATACTTCCGCCCAGGTTTTAATAGTACGGCC
>JAPQNM010001663.1:57500-71090 GCA_029783475.1 Metacarcinus magister | reverse complement strand
TATTACAGTAATGATGAAAATAAGTCCAGATTCGTGTTCATTTTGACCCAAAACATTATTGTAGAAATTTTCATCACATTCTGAGGTGTGGAAAATTTTCACTAAATTTCCCAGGTGACACCCTTAGATTTTTTTCAAGAATTTACGTTTTTTGAAATAACTCGAAAAATATGAGGTTTACGGAAAAAAGTATAGAATAGTAAAGATAGAGCATGAGACGCCCGTTCTTTTAAGCTATACAGAAATAAAATTGGACTATTGGTTATTGAGAAAATTATACATTTGTGTTTTTCACAAAACTTACACAAAACAATATTTTTTTCTTAAACGGTTCAATATAATTTTAAATCTGATATGATATTTAGATAGAGCTCATCAAGCTTAATAAATTTGTATATAAACATTTAAACTGTAGGAGTAATAGTTTCATAGTAAAATGACAAAGAAGATTTCGACCTCAATTCTGGTGGCAAATTTCGGCCCAAAACTGAAGAATGCATTTCCGTGACAGTAATGATAAAACTGAGTCCAGATTCCTGATCAACACAACCAAAACACAACCAAAACACAATAAAAACACACTTAGAATAACCTTCACGAGTTTTCAAAATAATAATAAGTTTCAAAATATTAATAAGTTTTCAAAATTTCCACCTATGCTAAGAGAAGCCTTCACCCTTACTATCCTGTATCCTTCACTCTAGACTAGATAGTGTACTCACAAACAGCCTCGTAAGGGCCAGCAGGCCTGTTGCTGTTTGTTCTTCCTATGTGTTCCTATGTGTTCCTATGTGTTCCTCCTCCTCCTCCTCCTCCCCCTTTTGTTTCATCTTCTTCATATGTTTTTGTTACTGGATTTAGCTGTAATGAATGGCTACTCCTACTCTCTCTCTCTCTCTCTCTCTCTCTCTCTCTCTCTCTCTCTCTCTCTCTCTCTCTCTCTCTCTCTCTCTCTCTCTCTCTCTCTCTCTCTCTCGAGCAGAAAGTACATTGGAGACCCTGCATTCCTCCTCCTCCTCCTCCTCCTCTCTCCTCCTCCTCCTCCTCCTCCTCCTCCTCCTCCTCTTCCTTGATTTTCCCTTCCTATATACCCCAAGGAGCTATTTCACCTCCTCTCCCTCCCTCCTTCTCTCCCTCTCCCTACTCCCCTCTTTCTCTCCCTCCTTCCCCTATTTCCCTCCACATATTGCCGTGCCTCGATATCGTTGATGGAGGAAGGGAGAGAAAGGAGAGGAGGAAGGAGGAAAGAGGGGGGGAGGGGGGGCGAGGTGAAGGGTGTAGAAGATTAGATAGATTGAAGGGAAGAAGAAGAGAAGGAGGGAAGGAGATAGAGTAGATAGGAGAGGGAGGGAGGGAGGGAGAGAAGGAGGGAGGGAGGGAGGGATTCTGTCAGTAATGGAAGGAAAAAAAGGTGGAGGAATAGGCAATAAGGAAGGAAGGTAGGAAGATGGAGGAGGAATGGAGGAGGGAATGGGTAATAAAGGAGGGAATAGGGAGTGAAAAGGGAGAGAGAAAATGAAGGATTGTGGGAGTGAAGGGAAGAGGAAGAAGAAGAAGAAGAAGAAGAAGAAGAAGAAGAAGAAGAAGAAGAAGAAGAAGAAGAAGAAGAAAATAATAATAATAAGAAGAAATAGATCATAATAATAGTAGTAAAATAATATAGTTTAAACACACACACACACACACACACACACACACACACACACACACACACACACACACACACACACACACACACACACACACACACACACACGCACACACACACACACACACACACACACACACACACACACACACACACACACACACACACACACACACACACACACACACACACACACACACACAGCCTTCTATGTCACTTTCATTATATTAATTGATGTAACCAATGATGTTAGGCAATAGAGAGAGAGAGAGAGAGAGAGAGAGAGAGAGAGAGAGAGAGAGAGAGAGAGAGAGAGAGAGAGAGAGAGAGAGAAAGGAAGGAAATGAGAGAAGAGAAAGAGAGAAAGGGAATAAAAGAGAGTAAGGAAGAATAAAGAAAGAGATAGATAGAGAGAGAAAAAAAGAGAGAGAGAGAGAGGATGGAGGAATGAAGGAAGGGTATTGGAAGGAGGGAGAGAAGGGGGGGGGGTTAATGAAGGAGGAGGTAATAGAATGAGGGATGAAGGAAGGAGGGGAGAGACAGGAGAGAGAGAGAGAGAGAGAGAGGGGAGAGAGAGAGAGAGGGGAGAGAGAAGGAGGGTCACGTGGCGGTAATAGAATATAGAATAAACCACGTGAGTGTGGAAGGTTGTGTATCTATATGGTAATGCTGAAGGGGGGGCGGGGGGGTGTCTCTCTCTCTCTCTCTCTCTCTCTCTCTCTCTCTCTCTCTCTCTCTCTCTCTCTCTCTCTCTCTCTCTCTCTCTCTGTGTCTCTTATTAATTTTCTTTCCTCATTCCATTCTCCTTTTCTCTCCTCCTCCTCCTCCTCCTCCTATGTCTTGGGGGGGTGAGGGGAGATGAGAGTAAGAAGAGAGGAATGAGGGAAAAATGAGAGGTAAAGGGAAAAAAACAGGAATAAGGGAGAGTGAAAGGAAGGAAGAGGAAGAGAGGAGAGAAAAAATAAAGGGAGAGAATGTTTAACAGGAGGGGAAGGTGAGGGAAAGAGGGAAAAATGGAGAAGATATGGAGTAAGAAAGAGGAATAAGAGAGAGAGGAATAAGAGAGAGAGGAATAGAGAGAGAGAGAGAGGATGAGAGAGAGAGGAGATGAGAGAGAGAGAGAGAGAGAGAGAGAGAGAGAGAGAGAGAGAGAGAGAGAGAGAGAGAGAGAGAGAGAGAGTGACAAGCGGTGTTCAGGAGAAGCCCGAAGCGACAGTCAGCAATTCTCTTTGTCTTCACTACGTTATAGATTTTTATATTCTTTCTTTTAATACCTCCTCCTCCTCCTCCTCCTCTTCTTCCTCCCTCTATCACCTCCTTTCTTCCTTGCTTTCTTCCTCCTCTTCTTTCTCATCTCCATGCTTACGTTGTTTTCATAATTCCAATCCTCCTCCTCCTCCTCCTCCTCCTCCTCCTCCTCCTCCTCCTCCTCGTTCTTCAGGCACAAGCAAGGAAGGGGAAATAAGGGGAAAAAATAGGGGAGGAAAACCAGGCTAAGTTAGAGAGAGGAAACTATGAACTGGCTTAACCCTTACACTGCCGAGGTCTTTTCTAAGTGTTCGATTTATAGATTTTTAAAAAGATTATGATTCTATTCAAATTTTTCTTTATCAACTCACAACGATCTGAGGAATAGAGGAACAATATTATTCTTTTTATACATAATATATCTTGGATGCAAATATTCTGTAAAAATTTATCATTGGCACATCAGAATACGTTTTGATTTTATTGATTTTTGATTTTATTTTTATTTGAGTCGTAAATTGTGATTGGTGCAAATTTTTTATTTATTTATTTTTTTTTTTGTTTGATTCCAGTTTTTTTTTTTTATATATTATTTGTTTTTTAGTCTTTTTTTCATACATATTTGTGTCTTTTATTATTATTTATTATCATTATTTTTAAATATATATATCTTTTTTTCATTTATATATTTATGAGTGTATCTATAGAATCAAGTTATTTATTGGTAATCTGACCACTACCTCCTCCTCCTCCTCCTCCTCCTCCTCCTCCTCATGTATCATTAAAGTGTCATAATAAACCCGAGCTCTGAGACGCGAAGGCAGTTTTAGAGGAGGAGGAGGAGGAGGAGGAGGAGGAGGAGGAGGAGGAGGAGGGAAACGAGTCAGCTGCCTTGGGTGAAAAATGGCGAGTCTTTTAAAAACTTTTCTTCCTATTTATATTTTATTTGCTAGTATGTTCCTGCTGTGACTCACCTTCTTTCCCTTGACACACCTGCTCTGCCCTTACCTGTGCAACCCTTAACCCCTTACCCTTTAACCCCTTAACCCCTTAACCCCTTAACCCTTTACTTACCTGTGCAATGTTTCATCCTTATACCTGTTTAAAATCCTTCTCTTTTTACAGCGTTTATTTCATTTATATTTCCTATTCTTTCTTTAAGTATTTATATATTATTTGATTTGTATTTCCTATCCACCTTTTTCTTATTTCTATCTTTATCTCTCTACTCCTGTACCTCCATCTTCACTCATACCCCCATTTTACCTCCATTTTCCTCCCCTTCCCCTCCCTTACCTCCATCTTGTCCCCCCTCTCCTCCCCACCTTTACCTGTCTGTGGTCTTGTCAATGTCTTCCTAATGCTTCTACCTGTAATCTTTGACCTTGAAACTATGACCTGTTGTACTCCTTACCCCTTACCCATACCCCATACCCCATACCCATACCCCTTACCTCTCCCCCTTATCTCTATCCCTTAGTTATCTCTTTCTCCCTTCCTTCCTATCTTCCTATCTCTATTTCCTTTCTTCTATTTTCTATTTTTTATTTATTTATTTTTTATTTTAAGACTGATTTTATTATTTTTTTCGGTAAATATTTTCTCTTTCTTTTTTTCTTTTCTTTCTTTCTTTCTTTCTTGTGTGTGTGTATGTATCGTTTCTCTTATATTTTTTCTGTTTCTCTCTTTATTTTCATTCTCTTGCTCTCTCTCTCTCTTTCTTTCTTGTAGTTATTTTATTTCTTATATTCCATTCTCTTCCTCTCCTCCTCCTCCTCTCCTCCTCCTCCTCCTCCTCCTCCTCCTCCTATGTCTTCCTACCTCTTCCTCCCTCACCAACTTCGGGTATTTATTCTCATGCTCTTTCCTGTCTCTCTCTCTCTCTCTCTCTCTCTCTCTCTCTCTCTCTCTCTCTCTCTCTCTCTCTCTCTCTCTCTCTCTCTCTCTCTAATTCCTACATTTCTCCTCTTCCTATTTTCTTCCTTCTCTTTCTTTCTTCTCTTTTTCTTCCTTTCTTACATATTTTCGTGTAATCTACTTAGTTTTTTTTTGTCATCCATCACCTCCTCCTCCTCCTCCTCCTCCTCCTCCTCCTCCTCCTCCTCCTCCTCCTCCTCCTCCTCCTCCTCCTCCTCCTCTTAGGTTTTATCAGGCGTCTCGTGGTTGCTTCTCCGTCAAAGAGTTAAGCCCCTCCTCCTCCTCCTCCTCCTCCTCCTCCTCCTCCTCCTCCTCCTCCTCCTCCTCCTCCTCCTCCGCGTGCCAGATGGATGCCAACCCCGCCCCCCTCTTGCATTAATAACTGGGTGGTGTACAGAGAGGGGAGGCTTCTCAATAGAGGGGAAGGAGGAGGGGAAAGGAGGAGGGGAAAGGGGGGGGGGAAGGGGGGATGCAATGGAGAGTGGAAGGAAACTCTCAAGGGAAAGGGAGGTCTCAAAGGGAAGGAAAGAGAGGGATGGAGTGTGTGTGGAGAGAAGGGAGGGTAAAGGGAGGGAAGGGAAGGGAAGGAAAGGGTTGAAGAGAAGCTACTGAAGGAAGGTTGAAGAGAGAAGGGAAGGGAGAAAGGGGAGGAAAAAGGGAGGAGAGAGTACCTGTATATACCTAAGGGAGGGAGGGAAGAAGGGTTGATTGAAGGGAGGAGGAGGAGGAGGAGGAGGAGGAGTGTGCGTGAGGTAGAAGGTGATTTTTCAGCATGGAAGGTAGAGGGAAGACAAGCGGAAGGAAGGAAGGGGAGGGAGGGAAGGGAGGGAAGGGGAGGGAAGGGGAGGGAAGGGGAGGTGATGGAGGTAAAGAGAGATGTGAATAGAGAGAGAGGAGGGAAAAATGAGATGGTAGATATATATATAGAGAGAGAGAAGAGGGAGGGAGGAAAAGGAAGGAAGGAAGGAAGGAAGGAAGGAAGGAAGGAAGGAAGGAAGGAGTAAAGGAATCTATTGAGGTCCTTGATATAGCTATTTCCTTCCTTCCTTCCTTCCTTCCTTCCTTCCTTCCTTCCTTCCTTCCTTCCTTCCTTCCTTATTATTTTTTTTCAGAAGTTCCCACATCTTTCTTTCTCTCTTTTTCTTTTCTTTTTATTTATCTGTCTATCTTTCTTTTTCTTTCTCTTCTAGTTCCTCTTCGTTGCTTTCTTTTCCTGTTTCTTTAATTCCTTCATTTCTTTCCTATTTTCTTGTGTCTTTCCCTGTGTCACTTTCTTTAATTTTCTCTCTTATTTATTTATTCCAGAGAGAGAGAGAGAGAGAGAGAGAGAGAGAGAGAGAGAGAGAGAGAGAGAGAGAGAGAGAGAGAGAGAGAGAGAGAGAGAGAGAGAGAGAGAGACTTTGGTTAGGTTGTGGCTTTCTACATACAGCATACAATATACAACACACACACGGCTGTTTAGGGACTCTACTACTCCTCTTCCTCTTCCTCTTCCTCTTCCTCTTCTTCCTCCTCCTCTTCCTTCTCTTCTTCTTTCTCATTCTCCCTCATTTTCTTCCTCCTCTTCCTCCTCTTCCTCTTCCTTCTTCTTCTCCTCGTCTCTTCCTCTTCCTTCATTTCGTCCTCGTTCTGCTTCTCATTTATCTCAATTTTAACTTTATTTTCTATCATTTTCCTCTTTCTTTTATTCTTCTTTATTTCTTCTTTATTATTTTGTTTGCTTGCTAAGTTTTTTCCTTCTTCTATCTTTCTTATCGCCTTCCTTGTCCTCGTATCGTCCTCGTGTTCCTTGCTTTCGTTCTTATCATTATATCCCTCCTCCTCCTCCTCCTCCTCCTCCTCCTCCTCCTCCTCCTCCTCCTCCTCCTCCTCCTCTTCACTCTGTTTCCCATGTCTCATTTCTAGTGCATTAGTTCCCTCCTATCTCGCTGTCCTCGTGCGCCTCAGAGATCACTACTATGTGTCTCGTGGGGAGGAGAGACACCCCTCCCCCCCCTACCTCCCTCCCCCCCGCCCCCCCCGCCCCCCCCGCCCGTCCCTTGTCACCTGGCAGACACATTTGTAGGTCTCTCCGGTCTCGTATCTCGCCACCATGACCTGAAACGAGAATGAGAGGTACACACACACACACACACACACACACACACACACACACACACACACACACACACACACACACACACACACACACACAGACCATCCTCAGAAGCTACTGTTATGATGGAGGGAGGTGGAGGGAGGTGGAGTGAGGTGAAGTGAGGTTAAGGGAGGTGGAGGGAAATGGAGGGAGGTAGAGGGAGATTGTGGGGTGTGGAGGGAGGTGGAGGGAAGTGGAAGGGTGATAAATGGAATGGGTGTATTAGGTAATGGTAGTAGTGGTGTTAGTGGTGTGGAGGAGGTGGAGAATGGGTGATAAAGGTTAGGTAACGATAGGGTGGAAGGGTGAAGGGTGAAGGGAAGGGCTATGATAGGGTGGCAAGGTAAGGTAAGGTAAGGTAAGGTAAGGCAAGGTAAGGTAAGGTAAGGTAAGGTAAGGTAAGGTAAGGTAAGGTTAGGTTAGGTAAGGTAAGGTAAGGTAAGGTTAGGTAAGGTTAGGTAAGGTAAGGTAAGGTAAGGTAAGGTAAGGTAAGGTTAGGTAAGGTTAGGTAAGGTTAGGTTAGGTTAGGTTAGGTTAGGTAAGGTAAGGTAGGTTAGGTTAGGTTAGGTAAGGTCTCAGTTTTTTTTATTTAATTTATTTTTTTCTCTATTAGTTCTCGTATTAATTATTTTTTTCTGGTTCAGTTTTTCATGATAGACAGGTGACAATGTTTACCTGAAGTGTTTTAATTAAACCACACACACACACACACACACACACACACACACACACACACACACACACACACACACACACACACACACACACACACACACACACACACACACACACACACACAAGGAAGAGGAGTGCAAGTTTGTGTCCTTGAATGGAAAAACGAAAAAGATTACTCTGAATCCAGCCTCACTCCGTGCTATGCTAGGTGGAGTTAGGGTGGGTGGAGTGAGGGTGGAGGAGGAGGTAGTCACAGCCTCCCTCCACCCTTAACACTCCACCCCTAACACACCCAGGAGGAGGAGGAGGAGGTAGAGGAGGTAGTGGTTAGTAATTTCACCCCAAATTTCCTTCCTTCACTTTCGTTTTTCATGCTATACATCTATTTCTCAACCAATATTCCGTTTTCTTTCATTTTTTTTATATAGTTCCCCCTTCCTCCCTTATCCTCTGTACGTGTGAAGGCAGAGAGGTGAAAGGGAGGGTGAAGGGTGCTTGAAAATAGGTCAAGGGAGGCTATTTACATACATATAGAAAGGGTGTGAGAAAATTTTAAAGGGTGACTATACAAGATTTCACTAAATTAATATAAGGGATTTAAATTTAGGTAAGTAGAAATTTAAGGTGGATTTAAATGGGTTAATGGAAGGTATGTTATGTGAATTAAAGGTAAATACAGGTAATTAGTAGTGGAAACAGGTGGATTAAGGCTGAATACAGGAGAGGAGAGAGAGAGAGAGAGAGAGAGAGAGAGAGAGAGAGTATTTGCGGCACATAACATACACTTTCATTGTCTCACTATAACGTTTCGAAGCTTCACAACCCGCGTCTCGTTTAACCCGGGAGGAGGAGGAGGAGGAGGAGGAGGAGGAGGAGGAGGAGAGGAGGAGGAGGAGAAGCTTGAGAGGCGGGAAGGAAGGAAGGTGACGAATGATTAGTATGACAAATGACTAACATACTCATAAAACACACACACACACACACACACACACACACACACACACACACACACACACACACACACACACACACACACACACACACAGCCCAACATTGCAATAACTCGGTCCACGGGAGACGAAGCCGGAAAATCGGTACTTGGCAGCTGGTCTGAGCGCGTGACCACTGTAGGGAGGGAGGGAGAGGAGAGAGGAGAGAGAGAGAGGAGGAGGAGTCAAGGGAGAGGAGAGGGAGAGGAGGCCTGGCTGGGAAAATACAAGTCCAGTAAGACAGTGACTCTGGTTGCGTGAAGGTGTGTGCCGCTGTCTCTGAGCTTGCCTGACTCACTCCTGCTTCAGTCTTGTCCTTGAAAGCTCTTTAGTTCCTCCTTGTCCTCGTGTCCTCGATTGGCAAGGTAAGATGTGTGGTTGGAGAAGGAGAGGTTGTTAGTGTATTAGTGTTGTGTTGTGTTGTGTGGTGTGTGTGTTGTAGTGTGTGTGTTATATCATCTTATATTCTTGTTGCTATATTTTTTCATATGACTTTTTTTTGTGTGTTCAATGGAAGCTTATGTGTTTTTTTAACTTTTTTCTATCGTGTGATGTGTTGATAATGTGTTCCAGAGGCGTGTGTGTTGTTGTGTTAGGTTAGGTTAGGTTACTGTGTGTTGTGTTGTGTTGTTGTTGTTGTTGCAAGTGTGTTGATATGTTGATGTTGTGTTGGTGTGTTGTTGTTATTATTATTATCTTGTGTTGTGTGTTGATACGTGTGTGTGTGGTGTGTGTGTGTGTGTGTGTGTGTGTGTGTGTGTGTGTGTGTGTGTGTGTTGTGTTGCGTTACATAAAAAAACATAAGAAAATAATGCAAGGCAGCTCCTGTGTCGTATTATCATTATTATTATTATTATTATTATTATTATTATTATTATTGCATTACGTAGACATGAAGGAAAGATAAAAGGAAGGAAGGAAATGAAGGAAAGAGAAAAAATAAATGGGAAACAGAATACAGGAAGAAGAAAAAGGATATATATGAGAGAAAAAATATGATTAGCAAGAAAGAAAAAAAAATAGAATATAAGAGATAAAGAAGAGGAAAATAATACGTAGGAGGGAAGGAAGGAAATAATGTTAGAAAAAAAGAATATTAGGAAGGAAGGAAAGGAGGAGAATTAGAGGGAAAAAAAGAATAGAGAGTAAAGGACAAAGTGAATGAATGAAGGAAGGAAGGAAGGAAAGAGATAAGAGGAAAGAAAGAAGGAAAGGAAAAAATATATAATTGGATCAACTTGATAAACTGAGGTGAAGCGAAATATATAAACAAACAGAGAGAGAGAGAGAGAGAGAGAGAGAGAGAGAGAGAGAGAGAGAGAGAGAGAGAGAGAGAGAGAGAGAGAGAGAGAGAGAGGTAATCGGCAATGTAAGAAAAATTAAATAAAAAATCTGTGTGTGTGTATTTAAAGTTCACTGTTGAGGTATTCAGTCTCTCTCTCTCTCTCTCTCTCTCTCTCTCTCTCTCTCTCTCTCTCTCTCTCTCTCTCTCTCTCTCTCTCTCTCTCTCTCTCTCTTCAGTTAAAATTCTAGATGGCGAGGAGAAAAGAGGAAGAACACAGAGAGTTAAGAGAGAGAGAGAGAGAGAGAGAGAGAGAGAGAGAGAGAGGAGAGAGAGAGAGAGAGAGAGAGGATATCTGGGCTGGAATATGATGTTTCGGTAATTGGCTTCCTTGCATGCTTCCACGCACACACACACACACACACACACACACACACACACACACACACACACATACATAAACACAAACAGATATATACAATTTACTCTCTCTCTCTCTCTCTCTCTCTCTCTCTCTCTCTCTCTCTCTCTCTCTCTCTCTCTCTCTCTCTCTCATATCACACTCTTGCTTTAACATTGTCTCAGGCACAGAGCTGATAACGTCACTCTTCAACTAATGCCTTCCTCCTCCTCCTCCTCCTCCTCCTCCTCCTCCTCCTCCTCCTCCTCCTCTACTTCCTCCTCCTCCTATTTTTCCTCCACCTCCTCCTCCTGCTGCCTCCACTCGTTCTATACACGTTCAAGGTCACTGAGAGATCCACATGGGTATCTCTCTCTCTCTCTCTCTCTCTCTCTCTCTCCTCTCTCTCTCTCTCTCTCTCGTTACTCCGTCTTGATAGGAAGGGACAGCTATTCTGCTTCAATGATGTCTAGGGGAGGTTGTGTGTGTGTGTGTGTGTGTGTGTGTGTGTGTGTGTGTGTGTGTGTGTGTGTGTGTGTGTGTGTGTGTGTGTGTGTGTTTCTATGACCACTACTAATATTATTACTACTATTATTATTTATATTGCTAGTACCACCATAATACTAATAACAATAATAATAATAATAATAATAATAATAATAATAGTAATAATGATAACAATAACACTATCAGTAATACTATACATACAGTGTCATGATGCTACTGTCAATACACTGTTTATTTAGGTTAAGTGCAGCTCAAAAGGATGAAAATATACAATATAAACGTTGATTGTGTGCGTGGGTGGACGTGGGTGGATGAGAGAGAGAGAGAGAGAGAGAGAGAGAGAGAGAGAGAGAGAGAGAGAGAGAGAGAGAGAGAGAGAGATTAACTACGTGAAACAATTTTGAAATAGTAAGAAAAAAGCAGGGATATAAAATACAATTACTCGTATAATATATCTATCACTGTATGTATGAGTGATAGGTTAGGTTAGGTTAAATTAGGTTAGGTTAGGTTAGGTTGGGTTAGGTTAGGTTAGGTTAGGTTAGATTAGGTTAGGCTAGGATAGGTAAGGCTTAGTTAGGTTAGGTTAGGTTAGGTTCAGTTCAGTTCGCTTCAGTTCAGTATACATAACCTCACCTATCACCTGCATACATACCTGACACCGTAACAACCTTTAGTACATACCTCTTTAAACACAAGTAATATAACTCCCACACACAACAGTCATATTCCACTTCATTACATTCCTACACCTTGCATTCACCTTTTAAATCTCTCACCTTCATTTTATATGGTATTAAAATGTTCTACAGGTAAAATATGTCATTATGAGATTCCATATGTAGTGGGGAGGTTATATTTTTTTGGGGAATGTAGTATATATATTTAATTGTAAGCGATATGAATGTTGTTGTTTCATTATGAGACTCACTGGTGATATTATTGACTTGGAAATAATAATATAACGATTGTTTATTAAGCAAATGTTGTTTGTTCCTGTTTTCAACCTTAAACAATGAGGTGACCTTGGAATTTGTATTTATTGGAATTCTCTCTTCGTCCAAACATTATATAGTCATTTGGTCATAATGAAGTAATTGTAAGTAATTAAATAATATAAATAGAAGGTTAAAATTATTTGCCAGCACGGGAGAATGAACGATATTTGAGAGAATTAGCCAAATAGCGTTGCATAATTAGTTTACGTAATTTGTTGTAAGAAGTATTATTAATCTAACATAGCAAAGAACAGTTAACTAAGCGTATATACTAAATTAACTTCACGTAACAAAGTATAATTAACTAAAGGTTATCATAATATAAATTGATTAGACAATATTTACCAAAACTAACCGTAAAATAAATAAAAAAAAAAAGTAGAATTTATCAAAACTAAAAGTAGAAAATAAATTAAATAAATAAAAAAATAACAAAGAATTGACCAAAACTAAAAATAGAAAATAATTTGAACTCGGAACAACAAAGAGAAAAATGAATAAAACATAAAATAAACTCAATATAACAACAACAACAACAACAAACAACACAACAACAACAAACAACACACATACATAACCAGTACCAAACACACACACACAAACAAACATTCCTAACTAACTTACTAACTCCCTCTCTCCTTTACTTCATAATACACAACATTTTTCCAACATATTTACATCACCTTTATGAAAACCTGAAAACTCACCCAATTTTTACAAACACAAGTAACATAAGTCTTCTTTTATTGGAGTGGCTTGAGGAAATATTTATACTGAGAGACTTATATTTCCTCTCCTTCTGCTTCCTTCTCCTCCTTCCTAGTGGAGACATCTAACGCCTGTGTCTATATTACGTTCTGTTAAGGTTATGTCTGATTATAATTTGATCTATATATCTATCTATGTCTATTTTATGTCTGGTTATGATTCTGTCTATTTATCTATCTGTTTATTTTGTGTCTATTTGTCTGTTTCTGGATTTCAATTTATTCTTTACTGTTTCTTTATTATTATTATTATTGTTTTCTTTGATTTTGTTTCTCTATCTCTGTCTGTTTGTCTATGTCTTTCTGTTTTCATCTCTGTTTGTCTGTCGTTTTTGTATTTCAAGTCTCCATGGATCGGTTTAAATCTCTCTCTCTCTCTCTCTCTCTCTCTCTCTCTCTCTCTCTCTCTCTCTCTCTCTCTCTCTCTCTCTCTCTCTCTCACGGAGGTTCAGGTGTAACGGGAATAAAGTAAATTAACCAGTTTGATGCGTTGGGACAGGTAAAGGTGAACGAAATGTATGCAAATGTTGTAATTTAATATTTCTTTTTGTTTCGTACGATTTTTGTTTTGTTTTGATCTCTTTTCAATATGTTAGTTTATATTTACGTAGATTTCTTTTCCGTTTTGTTTGGATCAGTTTAGTTATTTGATTGTGTGTGTGTGTGTGTGTGTGTGTGTGTGTGTGTGTGTGTGTGTGTGTGTGTGTGTGTGTGTTTGCTTGTTGATTTGTCATTGCTATTTGTCATTCCATCAACATGTATATTTATGTATGTATGTATGTATGTATGTATATATGTTTATGTATGTTCTGCTTGCTCTCTTTTTTCTCTCTCTATCTTTTCATCCACCAATCTGTTTGTCTCTATCTCTATCTCTATCTCTATCTCTCTCTCACTTTTTTTTTCTCTCTCAATGATATTATCTTTAAAACTAATTCTTTCTATCTATAAAATATCTCATCTTTTTTTTTATTTCATTCTTTTCGTTTTATTAATATCACTCAAAACACCGCTAGAGGAGG
>JAPQNM010001663.1:50000-52500 GCA_029783475.1 Metacarcinus magister | reverse complement strand
CACACACACACACACACACACACACACACATACACACACAAACACAGACACAGAGAGGAAGTGATGTAGAATAGAGTGTCGAAAGATCAATATAGCGATAACACACACACACACACACACACACACACACACACACACACACACACACACACACACACACACACACACACGTTGAAATAAAGCCCAATGCACCTAGGTTTGTCTAAAGGATCAGCGTTCTAGCTTGTCTTAATACTGTACCCTTCAGAAACAACAAACTTACTCAGGAGGAGGAAGGATAGAGGAAGATGGAGGAAGAAAGTGTAGGAAAAGTATGAGAGAAGGACAAGGAGGAAAGAGAAGGAGAAAGAGGAAGAGCTAATAGAGTGCGAAGAAGAAGAGGAGGAGAGGGAAAAGAAAGGACCACAAAGTATAAGAAGATGACAGTGAAAGAGGAAGAGGAGGAGGAGGAGTGACTCGTAAAAGTATAAGTAAGATAAGTAAATAATGGAAGAAGGAGAAACAGTGACAAAAGGGAGAGAGAAAGATAGAGGAAGAAGGAACAGCGAGGGAGGAGATGGAAGAGATGCAAAAAGAAAGGAGATAAATGGAGGAGAAGAAGAAGAAGAAGGAGGGAAAGGAAAGGAAAGAAGAATAACAAAATAATGGATAAAGGAAGAGAGGGAAAGAAAATTTTGAGGAAGATGAAATTTGAAAAAGAGTAAATTTTTAAGATAATGTTGATTGGAGAGAGAGAGAGAGAGAGAGAGAGAGAGAGAGAGAGAGAGAGAGAGAGAGAGAGAGAGAGAGAGAAAGAGAGAGAAAGAGTAACTGATGGGGTGAAGGAAATGGAGGGGAAAGGAGAATGGAAGAAGAAAGACTGGAAGAAAGAAAGGAGAGAAGAGAAAATAGAGAAGAATAAGAGAGAGAAAGACAAAAATAAAGTTATAAATATGAGGAGGAGAAGGATAAGAATGGAGACACAGGATAAAGAAGAAGAAGAAGAAGAAGAAGAAGAAGAAGAAGAAAATATTACACTATCATCTTTTACCATCATCGAAAAACTTTAACCAAAAAATACGAAATGATAATCTTGCTACACTAAAGAATAATAAATCTTCCTACAGTTTATTCCTCCCTCCTTTCCTCTTCTCTCCCTTGTTCTTATCCTTTCCTTCTAACACTCTATTCTTCTCTCCTATCTCTCCTCTCCTATCCATTCTCTTTCTTTCCCTCCCATCCTCCTCTCTCTCTCCTCTCCTTCTCTTTCCTTCCCTCTTTCTACCTTCTATACCTCCCTCCTATCCTCCTCCTCTCTCTCCTCTCCCTATCCCTTTCCTTTCCTCCCTCCCTCCTACCCCCCCTTCCCCTCCCTCTCCCTCCTACACACACACATAAATTATAACATTACCGTCTCTCTCAAGGGCGGGAAAAAGGTAAATAAATGACTGTCAACTTAGCTGTCAAAATGTTTATAATTAATACTATTATTTTCCATTGTCAAGTTTTTGTTTTTTGTTGAACCTTCTGGGAAATGATATGAGTTTAGGCTGTGTGTGTGTGTGTGTGTGTGTGTGTGTGTGTTGTTGTTATTGTTCATCCTGGAAAAAAAAATATATGGTTAACCTCTCTCTCTCTCTCAATTATTAGTGTTATGTTTCTACAGGTGAGTTAATTATTTACTTTTAAGGGAGGACAGGTAAAGAGGGTTAAGGATGTGGTCTCAGGTGATGCTTAGGTAATGGTAGTTGTTTTAGGACGTCGGTGACCTTACCTGTGTTGTGTTACCTGGCTAAGGATGGCGAAGGGGGAAGGGTGTTTAGATATGGCGGTGAAAAGTATGGTAGAAAAGCTGGGGAAAGGCTGGGAAAAGTCGTATTGTTAAGAGTCTGTTAAAAGTTTGTAAAAAGTCGTACTGTAAAAAGTTTGTAAAAAGTTATGTAAAAAGTACTGTTGAAAGTCTGGGAAAAGTATTGTTAAAAGTCTGGGAAAAGGTCTGTAAATAGTATATATCGGTGTATTCTTTTCATTATTAATTTTTTTCTTACCCCACAAAACTTACCTTCACGTAGACTCAACTTCACAAAAATAGAGAAACAAAAAAACAAACAAGAAAACCCCAAATTATCTCAAAGGCAAATATACACATTTTTTAATATTTGTTTTCATTCTATTTTTTATTTGTTTTCCTAAAGCTACAATTAACCTCTATTCTGATCCCACCTTACCTGTTATTTTTAGGGGGTTACAGGTAGGGCTAATTAAAACATAGGCACCTTAAATTAATCTGAACCGATAATACCTGCACTTAATTAGGCTCAGGTACACGCGAGAGAGAGAGAGAGAGAGAGAGAGAGAGAGAGAGAGAGAGAGAGAGAGAGAGAGAGAGAGAGAGAGAGAGAGAGAGAGACCGCTACCTCACCCCCTTGCAAAATACTTCCTACTGTCTGTGTGTGTGTGTGTGTGTGTGTGTGTGTGTGTGTGTGTGTGTGTGTGTGTGTGTGTGTGTGTAAGGAAGAAG
>JAPQNM010001663.1:37500-45000 GCA_029783475.1 Metacarcinus magister | reverse complement strand
TCCTGTTGATCCCAGAAACTCGATTGGATATTTAAGTGGGAGTAACTTAATTTATCTGTGCAAGTCCTCCCTCGTTTCCCTGAGATAGAAACTGGGAGGAGGAACACGCAAGGGAAATGGTGTTAGTTTTCCCCTTTTTTCCCCTCTTTTTTCCCCCCTTTTTTCCCACGAGAGTAAAGGGTTTTATAAGGGACAACTTTTGGCATTGTGTTTTCCCTTTTTTC
Organism: Metacarcinus magister; assembly: GCA_029783475.1. Taxonomy (NCBI): domain Eukaryota; kingdom Metazoa; phylum Arthropoda; class Malacostraca; order Decapoda; family Cancridae; genus Metacarcinus; species Metacarcinus magister. The sequence continues at coordinate 44,776 of JAPQNM010001663.1, read as the reverse complement.
CATGAGTGAAGGGAAATTTTGGGGGTGGGTGGGGGGGGAGGGGGGGGGGGCGTAATGGGAGACTTCCTTAAACCATCGTAGGATCTTAGTACTATAGTCTTCAATGTCCTTCTCTTCCCTTACTGTCACCTCCTCCTCCTCCTCCTCCTCCTCCTCCTCCTCCTCCTCCTCCTCCTCCTCTTCCATTACCACTAATCTCCGCCTTACATTGTATCCACCTCCCCTAATATCCACCTTATCATCTCCTCCTCCTCCTCCTCCTCCTCCTCCTCCTCCTCCTCCTCCTCCATCTTCAGTGTCCCAGATCTTGTTAACATCCTTCCGGCTTTGCTATTGGTGATCTAACTTCCCTTCCTTCATTCCACTCCTGTAATCACTCCTTGTACTCACTGAAGGAAGAACGGTCTATCCATCCTTCTCTCAATCCCTCTCAATCCTTCTCTCAATCCCTCTCTATCCCTCTTTCAATTCCTTTTTTCATCCCTATCTCCATTCCTCTCCATCCTTCTCTTTTCATTCCTCTCTCCATTCCTCTGTTTCCATCCCTCTCTCCATCCCTCTCATCTCGCTTTAGAATGAGTGGGCGTGTGCAGGAATATTTTATTGGGCGGAATGAGGGACGGCCAGCCAGTGTATGTGTTTCAGGCGTCTATAATTATCCAGCCCAATCGGTTATTCCAGTGTGATAATTTAGCTAAGTTGGTGTTTAAATTGTGTGTGTGTGTGTGTGTGTGTGTGTGTGTGTGTGTGTGTGTGTGTGTGTGTGTGTGTGTGGGTATTGACTTTGTGAGGGTAATGTAGTAGGTTGTAAAAGCAGTCAGTAGTCCCTCTTTCCCCCCTTTTTTCCCCTATTTTTTCCCCTATTTTTTCCCTATTTCCCCCTCTTTCCCCTCCTTTCCCCTCACTCCCTTCCCTCGTAACACACAATTTCTGAGGCCTTGTCATAGGCTCACCAGATGCCCTACCTAAACCCCTCCTAATGAGAGAGAGAGAGAGAGAGAGAGAGAGAGAGAGAGAGAGAGAGAGAGAGAGAGTTACGGTATCAGTAGATTTTCCGTCAAGGTAGGAAGGCTATTACACTTTATTACTATTATCATTTATTTTTTGAGGTCAGGTCAGGTGAGGTGAGGTGAGGGGAAAGATGTTTACGTAGGAGTCAACATGTTTTTGCACGAGGTAAAGGTGTAATTAATTAGTACTTATCCCCACCCACCCTACCCCACCCCCCCCCACCCGCGCCCAGGTGTGTATTTTATTATCTCGTTATATACCTGACTGGTGGCGGTTAGATGGCTGCGTGGGAGATCTTAGTAATGTGAGGTTGAATTTGTAGAGTATCTTATATATTTTGACTTTCCTTCTTATTAATCCTGTCTTCGTTTTCATCTCTATTTCTATATTTGGGGTTTGGTAAGTAGGTTAGGTTAGGTTAGGTTAGGTTAGGTTAGGTTAGGTTAGGTTAGGCTAGGTTAGGTTAGGTTAGGTTAGGTTAGGTTAGGTTAGGTTAGGTTAGGTTAGGTTAGGTTAGGTTAGGTTAGGTTAGGCTAGGTTAGGTTAGGTTAGGTTAGGTTAGGTTAGGTTTGGTTAGATTAGGTTAGGTTAGGTTAGGTTAGGTTAGGTTTGGTTAGAGTTAGGTTAGGTTAGGTTAGGTTAGGTTAGGTTAGGTTAGGTTAGGTTAGGTTAGGTTAGGTTAGGTTAGGTTATAGTTAATGGTGTTTGTTAGGAAAGTGTTAATTTACCTGTATTTTTAACATCTTGTCATTTTCCTTCACGCTTCTTGTTAGAAATAGACTTTTTGAACCATTAAACACCAAACTATTTACCTTCATACATTTAGTGATTATAAAAACGAATACAAGTTAGATGCTAATTATATACAAAAAGGTAATAAGCTAGTTGTTCTAAAAATAGCGTGTTTAGCGTGTGAGTAAGCCGAGTGTTGCGTTGGTAAGGTCGGTAAGGTGGCTGGCCTTGCGATGTCTGGCCTTGCAACTTTATGTATCCTTTGTCAAGTCAAGCAACGGTGTCTTCTGTTTTAACGAGGCTGAGATATACCTTTGTGGTGCCAGGCCCGCTGCACGCCAGGTAAAGATTATGTTAAGTTAATGTTAAAGATTATGTAAGGTTAATAAAAATGTAAAAAAAAATAGTTAGACAGGTAAAGGTTTGACTATAGCGCCATGTGTGTGTGTGTGTGTGTGTGTGGGTGCGTGTGTGTGTGTATGTGTATTGATCACCCAACCATATACATCCCCACGTGACTGTTATTTCCATTCAAAACGAAATTTATAATGGACACACACACACACACACACACACACACACACACACACACACACACACACACACACACACACACACGCATTTTTCACCATTCTTCCTCCAGTATATCGTATTGCATCAGATAAAATGTGTATATGTATGTATATAATATTTTTCACATCCACTCCATTTAGCTGCGATGGGATGAGATGAAATAGAAAACGACCTCATATAGAGAACCAGAAATAGAAACCATATGTCGAAATAAATTGAAATAGTTGGTTTAAATGAATGATAGGAATTGTAATAGATGGAATGAGTGGCAATGAATGAATATAGATGAAATAGATTACAAGAGGAAGTGATATGTATTAGAGTACTGTGTGTGTGTGTGATGAATAGATAATGTAGAATGGATTTGTAGTAGATAGACAAGGGAAGGTAGATAAGGATTGGTAAAAGATGAAGTATGGAATGTGAATTGTGAATTGTGTTCCTGAAATTCAATATATGAACTCAAATTGAAATGGAAAAACGCATGACAAGACAAACTGATATAGAAAAACAAATGTGATGATAAATGCGTAAGCGTATGTAAATAAATGAAAAGGAAAATGAAGGAAGGGAAATGAAATGAAAAGCGAAATTTGATCCAAAAAAAGCTTAACAGAGACGGAAATATTAAAAAATCCTTCATATATCGTTTCTTAAGATAAAAAGAAAACTGGAAAAATCTTAATTCTGCAAACATACATAAAACAAATTGAAATACGTAGAAAAAAAAGATTAAATACAAAAAATTTAAATCCAGACAGAAATAAGAGAAAAAAAATCCTTCCTTCAACACTTTTCAAAATACAAAAAAAAAAAGTTGAAGAAAAAAAAATTAAATCCACAAAAATAATAGATAAATCCCCCTTTGGCGCCTCCTTCGGGATTACACACCTCCTATAAGTCACTCTCGGGGGGGATTTACGGACGACTTGACATCCTTCTGTCGACGCGTGTCTGGCAGAGGATTACACTATGTAGTCTACGGAGGAGGAGGAGGAGGAGGAGGAGGAGGAGGAGGAGGAGAGAGGATGGTCTAGCTGGGAACTTTTTCTTGGCATTTTTTAAGAGAGAGAGAGAGAGAGAGAGAGAGAGAGAGAGAGAGAGAGAGAGAGAGAGAGAGAGAGAGAGAGAGAGAGAGAGAGATAAATACAGCACATTTTCACTCGTGTAATATAAAAACAAAATGAAATAGAGCACAAAAAGGTAAAAAAACAAAACAAAAAACATTAAAATAACCCACATAATAATAATAATAATAATAATAATAATAATAATAATAATAAATCTTTCAACAATTTACCTTTTTCTCAAGAGGACTCAGGTAGGAGAGAAATGTAACCAGGTAAAATACTCTATCTTGCTCAGGTGGTATCATCCTCTCTCTCGTCTCTCACAGGTAAACTATCTCGGTGGAGGAGGAGGAGGAGGAGGAGGAGGAGGAGGAGGAGGAGGCCGGTGATGTAGGACGAGAAAGTTGAGGCGAAGTAAAGAAAACAAAAATGAAAAAAAAAGAAAAAGAAGAAAGAGTGAAGAAAGAAGAATAGATATAAGATAGAAGAGAAGGAGATGACAAAGATAATGATGATAGATGATGATGATGATGATGATGGCGTTGAGAGAGAGAGAGAGAGAGAGAGAGAGAGAGAGAGAGAGAGAGAGAGAGAGAGAGAGAGGGGTAAGCCAGGTGTGTGCAGGTGAGGTAGATTGTGATGTGTAAGACTGACTGATGCTGTGTGTGTGTGTGTGTGTGTGTGTGTGTGTGTGTGTGTGTGTGTGTGTGTGTGATGGCTTATTCATGTCTTATTCATATCCTGCACTGGTAGCTGTGGTGAGGTGAGAATGTATGTATGTATGTATGTATGTATATGTGTATGCATGTGTGTGTGGGTGTGTGTGTGTGTGTGTGTGTGTGTGTGTGTTAAAGGTTTCAGCTCAAATATATACATTGGTTGGATAAAATGTATGATGTCAAAGGATAAAGTTTACAATATATTAACTTTTGGATGAAAATATACGATTCTTGAAAAAATAAATTTGAAAAAGTGTAATTTCTCAAAAGACTCGATGCTTTTAGAAAATTATGAAAACGAATATGAAAAAAAAACATTAAAAAAGATGAAGATTAACAGCTAATAATAATCTTTAAAAAAAATAGATGAAGTTTGAAATCACAAGAAATATGATTAATAGATAAATAATAATAATAATAATAATAAAAATAAATAATAATAATAAAAATAAATAATAACAATAAAAATAAATAAATAACTCCACAGAAAACGTAATACAAAAAACAAAATAAAAACCGAATAAAACAAAAAAAAAAAACAAGATTTAAATAATAAAAAAACATTTAAAAAAATAATAAAAAAATAAAAGATAAAGATAAAGATAAAGATAGTTTTGGATACAAAAGTTTGAGATTAAAAAGAGAGAACAAGGCGGTGACGTTAAATTAAATGCAGCAAAGTAATAGTTAGACGCTTAAAGGAACGTTCTATTAAAGTAAAGGAACGTGTGTGTGTGTGTGTGTATGTGTAGGTAGGTGTGTGTGTAGGTAGGTGTTTGTGTGTGTGGGTGGGTGTGTGTGTGTGTTATAATCCGAGAGATAATTCAATTCTTTCTAAAATCTCTCTCTCTCTCTCTCTCTCTCTCTCTCTCTCTCTCTCTCTCTCTCTCTCTCTCTCTCTCTCTCTCTCTCTCTCTCTCTCTCTCATGGCCTTGAAAGCAAAAAAATAAATAAAAAAAAGCCTTGAAAAGAAAGAAATAAACACTAAAATCACAATCTCACAATCCTATTTTGCTATTTTCAGTTTGGGCAAAAAATACGCCATTCCGAGTTAGAGAGAGAGAGAGAGAGAGAGAGAGAGAGAGAGAGAGAGAGAGAGAGAGAGAGAGAGAGAGAGAGAGAGAGAGAGAGAGAGAGAGAGAGAGGAATGAGAAGCGCGGATGAGCTTAGGAGAGAGGATGAAGGAAACAGGAGTGGGGATGAGAGAGAGAGAGAGAGAGAGAGAGAGAGAGAGAGAGAGAGAGAGAGGGAGAGGGAGAGGGAGGCTGTCAGACAGGCAATAACGCTGTTGGCTGTACGTTTCTCTGACAGGATCGCCACACCTGTCCACAACGTCACCAGCAGGAGGAGGAGGAGGAGGATAGTAGTAGTAATAGTAATAGTAGTCATATTACTCCCTTTAATACTCGTAGTTAATATTATTGGTAGTTTAGATTCCGTTATTAATCTGGTTGCATCTGTCTTTTTACTACTACATCCTGTCTATATTATATCATACGGAGGTGAAATAGGTAATATAGTGAGCCCTAAAAGTCACCTTATTACCCTTCATCTCGTTGGTATTGCTCAGTCAAGTATTAATATTAACCTCTATGAAATTTTTGGTATAGGTTTAAGGACCACTTGTGTTTTGGTGAAGTCTGTCGTGGTTCGTGTTTGTAATTTTTGTTTTTGTTTTTCATTGTGTGGTGGAATCTAGTGCGGTAGAACACCTGGTGGATTGGACAGGTAAACTCCACTTACCGCTAATGAATTAAGTGGGATTAAGGGTAGAGATGTTTGTTTTTGTTTGTGTGTGTGTGTGTGTGTGTGTGTGTGTGTGTGTGTGTGTGTACCCTATAGACTCGCTTTTTCTTTTTTTACCTAACAATAAGGAGAAAATTCAATAGTCAAAAGGCCTAATTTCACCAAATATAAATAGCGATACAGTAATTTTCTCCCCAAAGGCAGTAAATTTAGCTGTCAAAAGGATAAATCACCAGTGTTTTTGGAAATAAATCACAGTATGATAATTTATTTTTCAATGCTAGATAAATTCAACATCGGAACTCTCACATGGAACCACATAACTTTTAAATCACAAAGCAATGATTTATCCAACGAGTCAACGGATGAATTTTCAGCCTAAACACAAACACTTTTTATCTAAACATATCTTCTACTTAATAAAAAATACTTATAAATGTCAACAAAATAACCTATGTTTAATAAATGACGAATGAGAGAAAAAAACAAAAACATTAAATCCAGCTTCAAAACACATAACTATATAATTTACAAAAACAATTACGTGAGATAAGCTTCAAATCCTTTCCATAATCATATTAAAAACAGTTTAACACACAAGATCAACATTAAACAGACTCTCTAACACACAACACAACCTTATTAACACACTCTAGAGATGAGCTAATGCAGAACACACACATACCTCATAACACTTGAGAATACCTGTATACCTGACACTGCACACCTGACTAACCTACCTTAATGAACACCTGTCAGAAGGGAGGATGATCAGGTGCTTACATTGAGAGGCTGTGAGTATGTGGTGGTGAGGTGGAAGGCTGATAACAGGAAGGTGACGGGGTGCTGACGGTGTAGCTGTGTGGCTGGAACATGGCGGTGACAGCTGCTGACGAGAGGGTGAGGGGAGGCTAAGGGAGACAAGGAGAGGGTTAGGAGAGGCTGAAGGAGGGTGAGGGAGGCTAGGAGAGGTTCAGGGAGGGTGAGGGAGGGTAAGGAGAGGGAATATAGGAAGCTTAACTCACGTCCTTCGGGAGATTAGATGAAGACGCAGATGTTGCCTGCTGACGAAGGCTCCGAAGGGAAGATGGTAATGAAAGCCTCCAGTGGTGATTCTTGGAAGAGTTTTATTTTTGAGTCTAGGATGCAATGTGTAGGATGGTGAGGATGTGTGTGTGTAGGGGAGGGGGAGAGGGGTTGTGTGTGTGTGTGTGTGTGTGTGTGTGTGTGTGTGTGTGTGTGTGTGTGTGTGTGTGTGTGTGTGTGTGTGTGAGCGGCTCTGGGATGCATTTCCTCAACGAATTAATTACAGAACGGGCCGCAGGTGTGTGGTTGGAGAGACGGTATTAGTGGGACGACACACACACACACACACACACACACACACACACACACACACACACACACACACACACACACACACAC
>JAPQNM010001663.1:27500-35000 GCA_029783475.1 Metacarcinus magister | reverse complement strand
GTAAGTTACAAAGTCAGGTGTTATAACTTAAGTCAGGAGAGTTAAGTTAAGTCACGTAGTTAAGTTTGCAGTTAAGATACACTGACTCATCTTTGGCATACTAAATTTTGTTGACCTTACACTTTACACCTCCTATGAAAGTGTGTTTAGGTGCGTTGGGGTAAAATTTGAGTGCGTTTGGGTGCGTTGCGTTAAGTTTGAGTGCGTTTGAGTGCGTTGGGGTTAAGTTTGAGTGCGTTTGGGTGTGTTGCGTTAAGTTTGAGTGCGTTTGAGTGCGTTTGGGTGCGTTTGGGTTAAGTTTGAGTGCGTTTGGGTGCGTTTGGGTTAAGTTTAAGTGCGTGAAGGTGTAGTGCGTTTGATAAGTGCGTTTAAAAAGGTGCGTTTGAGTGTGTTAGATGATAGTATGTACAGTTTTAAAGTGTGTGTGTGTGTTAGGTTTGTATATAGATAATGTAATATAGGTTAGGATAGGTTAAGTGAGGTTAGGTTAGGTTTGGTTAGGTTAGGTGAGGTTAGGTTAGGTGAGGTGAGGTGAGGTTAGGTTAGGTTAGGTTAGGTTAGGTGAGGTGAGGTTAGGTTAGGTTTGGTTAGGTTAGGTGAGGTTAGGTTAGGTGAAGTGAGGTTAGATTAGGTTAGGTTAGCTTGTATATAAACAATGTATCATAGTAGAAATTAGGTTAGGTTAGGTTGAGGAGGAAAAAAATTACAGGTTTAACGGGAAAAAAATCGTGAAAGGTGTCATTTATTTCCCTTGTTTGTTTTTTCCCCTCTCGTCAAGTGCTCTTTGAATGGATGGGGAAAAAAGTTTGTGTTTTATCGGACAGCAAGACCAACTCTCTCTCTCTCTCTCTCTCTCTCTCTCTCTCTCTCTCTCTCTCTCTCTCTCTCTCTCTCTCTCTCTCTCTCTCTCTCTCTCTCTCTCTCTCTCAGACAAAGCTTTAAGGGGAAAAAATATACCGATTCTCTTCATAATTTCCGACTAGTCTCCCTCACAGATAAACCTTCTCTTCCTCCTCCTCCTCCTCCTCCTCCTCCTCCTCCTCCTCCTCCTCCTCCTCCTCCTTCTGACCCCGAGGACCCACAAAAAAGAGATGGAAGAAAGATTTTATTTGGCCCACAACCACTAAGGAATTATAAGGTTACTGTTTTTTTTTTATTTATTTATTTTATTTTTGTGTTGTTTTTTTATTAGCTTTATCTGACATGTGTGTGTGTGTGTGTGTGTGTGTGTGTGTGTGTGTGTGTGTGTGTGTGTGTGTGTGTGTGTGTTTAGATCCTCAGGTAACTCCTTTCCCCTCTTTTTCCCCTCTCTTTCCCTTGTCTCTTTTCCCTTTTCTTGTCCCTCTCTTTCTCCTTCCTCTTGCGTGCACATTAACCTTTGCAACACCACCACCACCACCACCTCCTCCTCCTCCTCCTCCTCCTCCTCCTCCTCCTCCTCCTCCTCCTCCTCCTCCTCCTCCTCCTCCTAATCTCCTCCAAGTCTTCCCTACCACGAGTCTCTTCCCTTTCTAGGCTTACTGTTCATCTTACTCTTCCCTTATTCTTCTCTCCTCTCCCTTATCTCCCTTTTCGTTATCTTCTTTACCTCTTATTTTCCTTTCTTCTTTTTCCTTCTTGATTTCATTACTTTTTTCCCAATAGTTTTTTCTTCTTCTGTTTTCTCTCTTCTCTTTTTTTCTCTCTCCTACTTCTATTATTTTTTTTCTTTTCTATTTTTCTTATTCTCTATGTAGTTTCCCTTCTAAGTTTCCTCCTCCATTACCAAGTTTCCTCTTGTACTTATATAGTTTTCCTCTTTTCCTCCAGCTTCTTAATTTCCCTTTTCCTCTGCTAGTGAATCTGTTTTCCTCTTCGTCTTATATAGTCTCTCTCTCTCTCTCTCTCTCTCTCTCTCTCTCTCTCTCTCTCTCTCTCTCTCTCTCTCTCTCTCTCTCTCTCTCTCACCTGGATTTACCTGTACAAATGATCCAATTAGTCAAGGAGGGAGTAGCAGTAAACAGATAGGCAAGAAGGAGTACCTGTAATGCTAGACTCTTGTATATATATATTTTTATTATTATTATTATTATTATTATTATTATTATTATTTTATTATTATTATTATTATTATTATTTTCTTACATTAAAAGAGTACTGGCTAAGGGACAACAAAAATACGTAAAAAAAAAATCTTGCAAACAGATAGAGATGACCAATTTAAAATAATATATATAAAAACAATATATTTCCTTATATTACCGAGACTTAAAGAATATAAAACAAAATTAAATCCATAATTATTGAAACATATCTTAGTTCACGAATAATTCTACACATTTCCAATAATTAAGTGAACAATTCAGATCAAGATTAAGTCAAGTGGATTAAGAAAACGATACATTATGAAACTCTGTGGTGGAATGTGGAACAGAAATTGATGGGGCATTTTGCAAGATGGGAAAATTATGATGGGAAGAGAAGGGCTATTTTGCAAGATGGGAAAGGGGTGGGAAGGAATGGGACAGTTATGAAAGGGAGGGGGGAGGGTAGTGATGGGAGTGTTGCAAGATGGGAAGTGATGGGAAGGATGGGACAGTTATGAAGGGGTAGTGATGGGAAGGTTGCAAGATGGGAATACTGACAAGAGAGCACGAATAGGTGAAATAATGAGAGAGAGAGAGAGAGAGAGAGAGAGAGAGAGAGAGAGAGAGAGAGAGAGAGAGAGAGAGAGAGAGAGAGAGAGAGAGAGAGACCACGAGATATAGAAACCACTAAATATGAAGAGAAAGGAGTCAAGGGCGTGATGGAGAACGATGGGAGGAAATATACTATGTCTCTCTCTCTCTCTCTCTCTCTCTCTCTCTCTCTCTCTCTCTCTCTCTCTCTCTCTCTCTCTCTCTCTCTCGCCAAGCTCTGAAGGAAAGTTACGTTGATGCTAAATTATGTGTGATACGATACTGTGAGAGAGAGAGAGAGAGAGAGAGAGAGAGAGAGAGAGAGAGAGAGAGAGAGAGAGAGAGAGAGAGAGAGAGAGAGAGAGAGAGAGATGAAACAAAGAGACACACACACACACACACACACACACACACACACACACACACACACACACACACACACACACAGAAGGAAAAACAAAAATTAAACTAGACAGCGAATGGAAGTGTGAAAAAAGAGAGAAAAAACAAAATAAATACATAAACAAAACAAAAGAGAGAGAGAGAGAGAGAGAGAGAGAAAGAGAGAGAGAGAGAAAGAGACAGGCAGCGAGACAGATGACAGGCAGAGAAAGACCTTGACAAACAAACAGCAGGAGGGGGAATGAAAGAGAGAGAGAGAGAGAGAAGAAAAAAAAAGAGAGAGAAAGAGAGAGAGAGAAACACACACACACACAGACACACACTCGCGCGACCTGACCTAACCTTCATTATAGCGCTTTGTATACGACTCTTAGGGCCTGAGGGGGGGAGGGAGAGGGAAAGGGAGGGATAGATGACCCTTCCCTCTTCCCCCTCCTCCCCCCCCGCCCCCCCTTGTGTTTGTGAGGCCAGCAGGGGTTCAGGGGCTTAAGAGAACCGACCTATTGTAAACGTCGCAGCTAATCCGCCTGCTAATTTCACACTAGTTTTCCCGTCCCTCCTCTCCTCTCTTTCCCTCCCTCCCCTGAAGCTGACGAGTGAGGGGAAGTGAGGGGAAAGGATGGGAAGTGATGGGAAAGGATGGGAAAGAGAGGGTAAGGGAAGGGATTTGAGGGGAAAGGTAGGGAAAGGGAAGGAAGAGGAAAGGAGGGTAATGAAGGGGAATAAAGGGGAAGGAGGATACAGAAGAGATGGTTAAATAAATAGATGATGATAGGATTAGGGGAAAAGAGAGGGGAAAGGAGGGGATAGAAGAGATAGTTAAATAAATAAAGAAAGAAAGAGAGTTAAGAGAGAAAGAAAAGAAAGTTGAAGGTTAAAGGTTACATTGAGGGAAGAAGTAAATGAGAGAAAGGAAGTTAAGAGGAAAAGTCATCCAGGAACAAGGAAACTGAGGGGAAAAAAGAGGGAAGAATGGATATGAAGAGATAGAATGAAAGAGAAGTGAGAGAGAGAGAGAGAGAGAGAGAGAGAGAGAGAGAGAGAGAGAGAGAGAGAGAGAGAGAGAGAGAGAGAGAGAGAATGTTTTCCTTTTTTTCTTGTCTTGTATTATATAACTCTTAGTAAGGAAATAAAGACATTAATTAATACTTTTTTTCCTTTCTTTTTTTCCCAGGTGTGACGAGACTGTGAACGTCGCTCTTGTGGTAAGTACAAATTCTCTCTCTCTCTCTCTCTCTCTCTCTCTCTCTCTCTCTCTCTCTCTCTCTCTCTCTCTCTCTCTCTCTCTCTCTCTCTCTCTCTCTCTCTCTCGCTCCAGAAATAAAAACTTAGATTGAGGCGACACTTTTTCAGCTTTGGGAAAAAAAACTTGATCAAACTTCACTCTTGGATTTTTTTTCTCCGCGTAAATTTGACGCTAAAAGACTTGGAGAAGGTAAACGAAGAGGAATTTATATGCAAAGGAAGATTTCATTTATTATTAAAGGGAGAGTTTGTTTATATTTTCACCGAGGGGATACGAGCTTATAGGAAAATAGATATACATATATACACAAAATATATATAGTTGTAATGGACATATAATTAGGTTGTGAATTAAGGAAAAATTATGTTTGGTTTTTATGAGAGATTATTTGAATATGAAAAGAGGAAAAAAATGAGGTTGACAAGGGGGAAACTTTTTTTACTTGATGTGTGAAATGTGGTGGTGTTAATTTCCCCTTTTTTTCCTCTTTTTTTTTTCCCTCTTTCTTTTTTTCCTCTTTCTTTTTTTCCCCTTTTTTCGGGTTATGTTACGGTGGGTCATTTATTACCGGGTCATAATGTCCAGGTGATATTAATTACAGGTAGATAAAGGTGAGGTGTGTGTGTGTGTGTGTGTGTGTGTGTGTGTGTGTGTGTGTGTGTGTGTGTGTGTATTCCTCTCCTTTTTTTTTTATCTTATATATTTATGTACGAAATATACTTGAAAGATAATTATTTTGATACGTTTATGAAGAAAAAAAAAAAATATATATAAATATCATATCTTATTTTGAACAGAAATGGACGAACGACTTTCTAGTACAAATTAGTAATACCTAAAAAAACATTTATATATATACAAAAAAAACAACTAGAGAGCATTATAATTTAACTTTTACTCCAAGGGAATTAAACATTTTTGCAAACGTAATTTACTGAGAGAATAAAAAAAATAAAAATAAACATAAGAAAAAAACTGAATAAATGCATAACAAATTAACCTATCTTATACCTGAATTTATATACCTGTGTTTAGGATACAGCTAATGGAGGGAGTCCTTGCAATACTTCCTCTTCGTTCTATTGAAGGATGTATTGAGGAACTGAGGAGGGAAGGAGGAAGACTGAGAGGAGTAAATAAAACAGGAAGGAGAGGAGAGGAGAGACTTAAATTACGTGGAAGTAGGAATATTAGAGTTACGAATGAATATGTAAAGCGAGGACGATGTATGAGATTTAAAAGGAAGGATAGAGAGAAGATTTGAATGTTGATGTGAAGATATGAGACGAGGGAAGTGAAGAGGAATATAATAAAAAGCAGAGACAGTATATAAGTGTCAAGTGGATGCAAGAAAAAGGAGGAAATAACAAGAAAGAGTTAAGAGATAAAAAGGAGAAATAAAAAAGAATAAAAAAAATAAACAATAACATATGTAACGAGAGAGATAAAAGTTGAGGAATAAAAAACAAAATTAAACAAAGGAATATCAAAATTAGAAGAAGGTAAGAGAGAGAGAGAGAGAGAGAGAGAGAGAGAGAGAGAGAGAGAGAGAGAGAGAGAGAGAGAGAGAGAGAGAGAGAGAGAGAGAGAGAGAGTTTGGGGTTACCTGGGGAAGCTAAGGGAAGGGAAGGGAAGGGAAGGAAGGTAAGACAAGGGAAGGGAAGGGAAGGGGAATTGACGTAGGTAACAGGAATAGAATAGAAGATTGAACACTAAGAAAAAATATAAATCCATTTGTGTTCCATGTTTCAATCCTTTGTGGCAGGTTGGACTGTGTGTGAGAAGGGGACAAGGTTGAGAAAGGCGTGGGGAGGGCGTGGGGGCGTGGGGAGGCGTGGGGTGAGGACCTGAGGGGAATAAAAGGAGAAGCAGAAGAGGGTAGAGTGGGAGGATGCAAAGAAAGGAAAGGTAGGCAATAAGATATAAAGAAAAGATGAAAGTAAGGAACAAGTAAGAATTGTAGAAAAGAAAGTTTGATTCTAAAGATGAAATGGAAAGGAAACTCGTGAGGAAACAGTACAAAAGGAAAAGAGGTGATAAAGGCGGAAGAATGAAAAAGAATGAAAAGATAGAAGAAAAAGGATTTGATTGTGTGGAAAATTGCAGATATGAAAAGAGAAAGATGTCAAGAAAATACGAAATAAAGTTCAATCATATATATAAAAAATTGTTATAATGGAGAATAAAATAATTGAATAAAGAAGAGAAAAAAAACAACAATAAAGACAGCGACCAAAAAATAACTTAGAAAAAATAACAAAACAAAGAAAAACAACGAAAAAAATAGCGAATGGAAAGAAAACAAGTCAAAAAAATAAAGAGCAATAAAAAACAAGGACTAAGTAAACACAACGAAAGTGAAACAAAACGAAGTAAACAAACAAACAAAGGAAGAACAAAATAACTGGAAGAATGAATGAAAGGAAGAAAAACAGAAACGAGAGAAAGGTTAAAAAATCAAAACGTGGGAGGAGGAGGAGGAGGAGAAGAGGAAGAGGAAGAGGAAGAGGAAGAGGAAGAGAAGAGAAGAGAGACGTAAGGTAAACAAACAAATTAACAAACAAAACAAGGGAACATCAGAAAGCGTTTCCTAACAAGACGAAATGGGCAATGGCTTTACTCTCTCTCTCTCTCTCTCTCTCTCTCTCTCTCTCTCTCTCTCTCTCTCTCTCTCTCTCTCTCTCTCTCGACGGTAAATGTGACGGTAGAAATTGTAACAGTAAAAAATGACAGTAGTAGATTGTGACGGTAGTAGGATGTGACGCTCGTAGGATGTGACGGTAGTAGTAGGATGTGACGGTAGTAGAGTGTGTTAGGGTCGACTAGAGAGTGTGAGAGGGATAGTAAGTGTAGCGTGAGGTGAGGTGGAGTAGTGTGCGTTGATGTGCCTTCCTCTTCAAAGTGTGCACATCGTAGGTGGAGGAAAAATATAGAAACGTTGTCTGCTCCAGCCAGCCAGCTAACCAGCCAGCCAGCCAAGTGGAGAGAGAGAGAGAGAGAGAGAGAGAGAGAGAGAGAGAGAGAGAGAGAGAGAGAGAGAGAGAGAGAGAGAGAGAGAGAGAGACACACACAGAGAGAGTCAGTTACTTGCCTATCAATGTAATCACGAAACTGTGCAGATAAATTGAAATATTAGCAACATTTTACCAAGCCAGCCAGCCAGTCAGTCAATCAGTCAATCAGTCAGTCAGTCAG
>JAPQNM010001663.1:20000-22500 GCA_029783475.1 Metacarcinus magister | reverse complement strand
GAGTGAGGGGAGGGAATTGAAAGTTAAGGGGAGATATGAAGAAGGTGATGGGAGTGAGTGAGGAGAAATATACCCTTTCTTTCCTCTTTTTTCCCCTCTCTACTCTCCCCTTTCTCTCCCCTCTCTCCCCTCAATGTGTTTTTTCCTCCCTGTGATAACCTGACCTAGTTATTCAGTGTCCCGAAGCCTCCCCTCACTTCCCCTCACTTCCCCTCACTTCCCCTCACTTCCCCCTCACTTCCCCTCACTCGAAGAAGGGGAAGAAGAAGTACATAACAACTACAATCAAAAAAAGAAATAACAATAACGATAATAATAATAATAATGAGAGAGAGAGAGAGAGAGAGAGAGAGAGAGAGAGAGAGAGAGAGAGAGAGAGAGAGAGAGAGAGAGAGAGAGAGAGAGAGAGAGAGATTGAAACTAAGATATATATACAACTGTCTATCTATCTATCTATCTATTTATCTATCTATCTAAAATCAGTCAATAATTTATCTTTATCCAAATTCTGTCACCTATTTTATCGTTCCTGAGTGACGGAAATGCAATTACAAGATAAATAAAACTGCAGTGTGTGTGTGTGTGTGTGTGTGTGTGTGTGTGTGTGTGTGTGTGTGTGTGTGTGTGTGTGTGTGTGTGTGTGTGTGTGTGTGCACCATTAATATTCACCAAAACATCTTCTCTTCTCTCATTAATCTCCCCTCCAATGTCCTGCGGGATGTGAGGGGAAAAATGAGGGGAAATAGGGAATGGGTGATTGCTGTGTGGTGTGGTAAGGGAGTGATGGGTTTTATAGCGCTGGAGGTGAGGGGAAAAGTCGTTAGGAGCTGTTAGTGGGTGAGGGGAGTGTTGGCTCTAGGTGAGGGGAAGAGGGGGGGTGAGGGGAAGGTTGAGGGGTGGTTAGGTAGTCCCAAATTTCCTCTAGTACTTCAACAGTTGTTTCTCCTCCTCCTCCTCCTCCTCCTCCTCCTCCTCCTCCTCCTCCTCCTCCTCCTCCTCCACTAATTCGTGTTCCTCATTTTGTTGGAAGAAAGTTTCTCTGCCACTTTAGAACAAGCAAGGTGAAGGAGGAGGAGGAGGAGGAGGAGGAGGAGGAGGAGGAGGAGGAGGAGAGGAGAGAGGAGGAGGAGGGGGATGGAGGAAGTATAAGGCAACCTAGCATCCCCTGACGAGACCAGCTGTGGAGAGAGAGAGGGAGAGAGGGAGAGAGGAGGAGGAGGAAGGGCAGTGAAGTGTGGAGAGAAAGAGAGAAAGAGAGAGAAGGAAACTAAAAGAGGGAAGAGGAAACAATATAGAGAGAAAAAAGAAAAGAATGAAAACACAAAGAGAAGTAGACAAGACAAAGGACAGAGTGTTATCATCATCATCATCATCATCATCATCATCATCATCATCATCATCATCATTATCATTGTTGTAGGTATTTTCCTCCGTCAGCTTTGTGCAAATAATCCTCCCTAACGAAGCTTGTTACGCCCCTTTGCCTCTACTAAAATCAGATTACACCTTCAGGGGATTAACAAGGGAAGGTGACACGCCCACGCCCACGCCCCCCCTACCCCCCCCAGCCGCCCCCTCAAGGATGTGTAGTAAGACGAGGAAAATAAATAAATAATGAATAATAATAAGTAACTGAGGAAATAAATGAATAGTTATGAATAAGGAAATTGATATGTTGAAAAATTTATTAATACGTTATTCACTAATTTTTGTCTTATTACTATTTTTTTTTCACTTTTTTGGTATTAGATAACAATGGATAACAATGAATAAATGAGTCACAAAATATAAATAACAATGAATAAGAAGATGAATCAGTAGAAAAAATCATTAATAACTATAATATTCACTAACTTTTCCTCTTATTATTAACATTTCTCTTTTTTTTTGGATATTAAATAACAAAGAATAACAAGAAAAAACCATCAACAAATAAATAACAACAATAACAATCCTTTTATTACTTACATTCTTCCCTTTTCTTGCTATTACTCTATTTATTTACCTGTCCTTGTGTCCCTGTACCTGTTGTCTGCTAATTGGTAATGACAGGTATTGGTTGTCCGACGCACCTGTCATTCTGCACTCAGGTGAGACAGGGACAAGACCTCTCCTTTAGATTAGACAGGCGTTATGATGTTGCTATTAGTGATGATGACAGACAGACAGGCAGACAGACAGAGACAGGCAGACAGACAGACAGACAGACAGACAGACAGACAGACAGACAGACAGACAGAAGACAGACATAAAAGAGAGCTGTATTTAGACTTGAAAACGGAGGGAAAAGTTTTAATTGGTAGGTGTGATCATGTCGCGTGAGGACCATTTTCTATCATCAGGGTGTGTGTGTGTGTGTGTGTGTGTGTGTGTGTGTGTGTGTGTGTGTGTGTGTGTGTGTGTGTGTGTGTGTGTGTGTGTGTGTTACAAACTATTCTGGAAGATGAAGGAAAGGAGATATGTCGAGACGTGAGGAGATGAATAGGTAAAGAGGAGGATA
>JAPQNM010001663.1:0-15000 GCA_029783475.1 Metacarcinus magister | reverse complement strand
TATATGTACGTTTTGTTACTACTACTACTACTACTACTACTACTACTACTACTACTTCTACTACTACTACTACTACTACTACTACTACTACTACTACTACTACTACTACTACTACTACTACTACTACTACTACTACTACTACTACTACTACTACTACTACTACTACTACTACTACTACTACTACTACTACTACTACTACTACTACTACTACTACTACTACTACTACTACTACTACTATTACTACTCTAATAAATATGGTAATTAATTTGAATATAATAATAGGCGCTAAGAAAGAGGCATAGCGGAAGAGAGGTAATTAACTTGCTAATGAGGATGGTAGGCCTACACACACACACACACACACACACACACACACACACACACACACACACACACACACACACACACACACACACATGAGGGAATGGATAGAAAAGGAAGAAGAGGGAAAAAAAAGAGAGATGGAAAAAAAAGGAAATGAAGCAATCTATATTTTCTGTGTCCATTGTGTCTTTTTTTCCCTTTAACTGGTGAGTGATTTTGAAACATTTCTATTCTACCTCCGTGTGGCCCTTGTGACGATCCAGTCTTTACCTCTTTCCCCTCTCTTCCCCTCTTTCCTATTTCCCTCTCTTTCCCCTCTCTTTCTTCTCTTTCCTATTCCCCTCTCTTTCCCCTCTCTACTCTTTTCTATTTCCCTCTTCTTTCCCCTCTCTTTCTTCTTCTCTCTCTTTTTATATTTATCATTGTGTTCTCTCTATCTATCAATCTTTCTCTTGCTCTCTATCTATTTTTTTTATCTATCTCTTCTTCTTCTTCTTTTATATATATTTTTTCTATTATCATTTTATATATTTTTACATTCCATTATTTATCCCTTTTTTATATATATTATTTATTTATATTTCTTTCTTTTTTAATTATTATCTTTATTTCTTTATTATTATCCTTATTTTCCTTATTTTTTTCTTATTTTTCTTATTATTCTCATTTATATATATTTTCACACCTTCCATTTTCTTTCCCTTGTTGCCTCTTCCCTTTTATCCATTCCCACACTATTTCTTATTCTTGATTGCTTGTCACCATTACTATTCTTCCTCCTGACATTCTAATTTTTCTTGTCCTCCTCCTCCTTCTCTCTCCTGTTATTATTTTCCTCTCCTTTCCTCCTTTTCCTCCTCCTCCTTCTCTCTCCTGTTATTATTTTCCTCTCCTTTCCTCCTTTTCCTCCTTCTCCTCTCTCCTGCTGTTATTTTCTCATCCTTTCTTCCTTTTCCTCCTTCTCCTTCTCCCTCTTGTTGTTATTTTCCCATCTGTTCCTCCTTTTCCTCCTTTTTCTTCTCTCTCCTGTTGCTATTTTCCCTCCTTATCCTCCTTTTCCTATTATTCTCCTTCGTTAGTCCTGTTTTCCTTATCTCCTTCCCTATTATATTCCTCTATTCCCTTCATTTTCACAATTTTCCTAGTCATCTCCACTCCTCCCCTCTCCCCTCCCTTCTTCCTTCATTTATTTACCCTCCTCCTCCTCCTCCTCCTCCTCTTCCTTAAGCTCTTTCTGCCATGTCCTTCCTTTATTTACCTTGCTCCTCTTCCCTAAACTCTGCCTCACCTTCGTACCACAATCCCCTCAACACTCCCCTCGAAGGCTCTCTCCCCTCGGATACACTCCCTCAGGTGACCTTCTTCAGGTTACTTGACGTAGGTGATCTCAGGTGAGTGGCTCGTGCAGACCTCTCATTGTGAGGGGTCGTGAGGGGAAAGTGAGGGGGAGTAAGGGGACAGTAAGGGGACAGTGAGGGGAAGTGAGGGGAAGTGAGGGGATAGTAAGGGGACAGTGAGGGGATAGTGAGGGGATAGTAAGGGGATAGTAAGGGGAAGTGAGGGGAAGTGAAGGGATAGTAAGGGGACAGTGAGGGAAGTGAAGGGAAAGTGAAGGGAAGTGAGGGGAAGTGAAGGGAAAGTGAAGGGAAATAAAGGAGAAACAGAAGGAAATAGAAAGAAGGACTGATAAGAAGATGGGAGGAAAAAAAGGAATGAGGGGAAAGAAAGGGGAAATAAGGGAAATGGAAGAGAGAGTGTGTGTGTAGGAAGTTAAGGTATATGTTCTTCCTGTGTAATCCTCCTCCTCCTCCTCCTCCTCCTCCTCCTCCTCCTCCTCCTCCTCCTCCTCCTCCTCCTCCTCTCCTCTCCCCTACTTTCTTTTCTCCTCAATCTCCCCTCACACTTTTCCTCCTTAATCTATTCCCTGTCACTCTTTCCTCCTCTTTTATTCTCCATTCCTTCATTCCCTATTCTTTTCTCCATCAATCCTCCTCCTCCTCCTCCTCCTCCTCCTCCTCCTCCTCCTCTTCCCTCTTTCCTCTAGTCCTCTCTACTCCCCTCCTTTAGGTTTTAGATCCTCTTTTATGTCCTCCTCCTCCTCCTCCTCCTCCTCCTCCTCCTCCTCCTCCTAAATGACTGGAGTGTTTTTGTTGATTGAAATTAGTCTGTCTGTGTCTTGGTGACGTGTGTGTGTGTGTGTGTGTGTGTGTGTGTGTGTGTGTGTGTGTGTGTGTGTGTGTGTGTAAATAAAGTGCTAATTAATTTACTAATGAGTGCTACGTTTAATGATGTTGTCTTTTTAAATATCGTTTGTCTTTTGTTTTCGTTTTTCTTTTTATTATTATTATTTTCTATTTTTACCTCTAATTTTCGTTCACTTTTTTTTTTATATATATTTTCGTTGTTTTTTAATTTTCTTGCCTCATCTTTTTTTTACAATTTGTGAGTTTCTTTCTTTCTTTCTTTAATTCTATCTCTTTCGTGTGTCTAGATAATTCTCTCTCCTTCACTCTTTTTTTTTCCCTCTCTCTCTCTGTTTCTATTTCTCTCTCTATTCGTTATCTCAGTTTCGTCATATTTCTTCTATTTTATCTTTTATTTTTACTACTTCCTCGTTTACTTAATTATTCCTCACATTTGCAAATTTTCTCTCCATTAAGCACTTCCTCCTCTTCTCTCTATCTTTATTTTCTCTCTTTCTTCATACGTCTTATCTTACTATCTTATTATTCCTTCATTCTTCCCTCTTTCCTTCATTTTCATTCGCTTCCCTTCACTTTCTTCTTCAATCTTTCCTCTATTCCTATCTTTATCATCTCTTTCCTTCTTCCTTCCTTCGCTCCTTCGTCATCCTTCTGTCCTCCTTTACATTGCCCATCCTCTCTCTCTCTCTCTCTCTCTCTCTCTCTCTCTCTCTCTCTCTCTCTCTCTCTCTCTCTCTCTCTCTCTCTCTCTCTCTCTCTCTCTCTCATTACCTAACACAATCTTCCTCACCCATTACCCATTTCTCTCTCACCTCCCTCACCTCCCTCACCTCTCTCTCCCTTATCCCATTGTTTTCTTCATTACCCATAAATCCCACCATACGAGAGGGGCCTAGTTTATGGGGCGTTGGTGGTGGTAAGGGCGTGGATAGGCTCAGCAGGAGGGCGCCGCAGTGGGCCGAACTCAGCAGGGAGGGCGGCCTAAGGGGAGGGGGTGGTCAGCAGGTAAAGGTGTGGTGGTAGGCAGGTGAAAAGGCTTTGATTGTTTCCTTATTTTCTCTTTTTTTCGTTGTGGTAAGTTGGTGTGTGTGTGTGTGTGTGTGTGTGTGTGTGTGTGTGTGTGTGTGTGTGTGTGTGTGTGTGTGTTTACTAACTAATCACAAATCTATTTAATTTTCTAAAGGTTGTATATTTTTTTCTCTGATTCTTTTACGTCTGCACATTAATTTTCTTTTGTCTTTCGTCACTTAAGTTAAAAAAAAAAATAAATAAACACGTATATCATTATTACACTCAGGTAATATGTAAGGTGAGATTAATTTCTACCTTTAGAAAATAAATTACAGGTACACACTTCTCAACTTACATTCAGTTAATTAATTTCACGAGTAAAATTATTCTTCATTAAAGCTCATAACTCATTTGTTTATATCACTGACTTTTCACTATTAACTCCTAACATTAATACACTACAATACACATCATTCTACATTTCTTTAAACTATTACCTCTACCTAACCTAACCTAACCTAACCTAAACCTAACCTAACCTAACCTAACCTAACCTAACCTAACCTAACCTAACCTAATCTAACCTAAACCTAACCTAACCTAACCTAACCTAACCTAACCTAACCTAACCTAACCTAACCTAACCTAACCTAACCTAACCTAACCTAACCAAACCATTAACTCCTAACATTAATACACACCAAGAGGTACAGTGACTTCCAACCCTTGACATTAATTTAAGGTAAGAGGTAGCAAGGTTTTACACTTAATATAGGGCAAAGGAAACTGTGCTCACCTACTTGTTCTAAATGAGTTTCAAAGGTAAGGGGTTTCAGGGTACAGTTTCCCCTTTCATCCTAGCTAGAAGGAAGTAGATTTCACGTAAGGATTTGTATGAGAATGTCACTCTCTTACTCTCTCTCTCTCTCTCTCTCTCTCTCTCTCTCTCTCTCTCTCTCTCTCTCTCTCTCTCTCTCTCTCTCTCTCTCTCTCGTCCGTAACTTAATGAAGATGGATTTTCATGTGGGTTTCGATCCTATAAATGATTGAAGGCTATTTAGAACCTTTATTGTGGTGCCAGAAAGGTTTATTTGTTTGGGCTCATTTTAGCGCCAATACAATGCTTTAAAAAATATCCATGTTTTTATTTTTATTTTGTGAAGTTATTTGAGTATATGAAAAAAGGTTATAACGAGGAGGAAGGAGGAAAGGAAGAAAAGAAGGAAGGAATGGATGAATAAAGGAAGGAAGGACGGAAGGAAGGAAGGAAGGAAGGAAGGAAGGAAGGAAGGAAGGAAGGAAGGAAAGGAAGCTAGAATAGAAGGATGGAAGGAAGGAAGAAAGAAAGGTAGCAAGGAAGGAAGAAAGAAAGGTAGCAAGGAAGGAAGAAAGGAAGGAGAGAGAAAGAAAGAAGGAAAGGAAAGGAAGAAGTGAATGAAAACGATTAATTCTCAGGTTCAATATCAGAATTTTGTGTTTTTCCAAGGTCATTAGGGAGAATATTCAAAAGGTTGTTGATGTGACCGACAATTCCTTTCATTTGCATCCGATTGAACGTTGAAAAGCAATGGAGGTCACTGTGTGCGTGTGTGTGTGTGTGTGTGTGTGTGTGTGTGTGTGTGTGTGTGTGTGTGTGTGTGTGTGTGTGGTTCTGTTTACACCAAATTAAGCTATTACACTGTACAATTATTCACGATGCATAATCTTTAACTGTTAACCCGAGAAGTGAAATTGCAAAGGTATAGTGTTGGAACAAGCTGTCAGGAGTGCTGTGTAATGCAACCTAACCAACACACCTGTCATAACCAGACCCAGATGACTGTATGTATGTGTGTGTGTATGTATGTATGTGTGTGTGTGTTTATGTATGTGTGTGTGTGTATGTGTGTGTGTGCAGGTCAGGTGTGTGTAATTTACCTTTAAAGGGATATATGAAGGTAGAAATTATGTTATGTTATGGTATGTGAAGGTAATTTATGGGAAAGAAATGATTTGTGGATTGGAAATTTTAGATTATGATAAAGATTGATAAAGAAAAATTTGAATGTTCGTTATAAAGTACAAAAAAAATAATAAATGAGGAAAGTAATGAAATGAAAAATAAATTAATATATAAATGAATGCAAATAAATATATAAACAGTAATAAATAAGGAAATGAAGTAAGAATGAAGAAGCTATCTGTAAATCAATAAACTAAAGGAACCGTCTGGTCATCTTTCCTTTAGTTTAGGTTTTACTCTTTCTTCCTTCTTCCTCTTTTTTTCTCTCCTCCTCCTTTCTTTCTTCCTCTCTCCTGTGTTGCGTGAAATATGGAAGAGTATCAGACCATGGAGAGAGAGAGAGAGAGAGAGAGAGAGAGAGAGAGAGAGAGAGAGAGAGAGAGAGAGAGAGAGAGAGAGAGAGAGAGAGAGAGAGGAAACAAAGATTAAAAACAAAATTAAACATAAATAACAGAAAAAAAATAAACAAATACATAAATGAAATAAGAGAAGAGAAGAAGATAGGCATAGAGAGAAAATTGATAAAAACAAGGAAATAAAAGGAATAGAATATAGAACACAAGACTGGAGAAGAAAAAGAAGAGAGAGGGGAGAGTGAGGGTAAGAAAAACCTTAGAAAACAGAAGAGGGGAAGGGAAAGGGGAAAAGAGAGGGGAAAATGTGGAGGAAATGGAGTGAGGGGTTAGGTGAGGTCAGAGAGGGGTCATAAGGAAGGATAGAAGGTCAAGGATAGGATATAGTGATGGAAAATGAGGGGAAATGAAGGGGAAAGTGAAGGGAAAGTGAAGGGAAAGTGAGGGGAAAGGCATGTGATTAAGGGGTTTAAGTGGAAAAAAAACTCCATTAATTTTTTTGAGGGAAATAAAGGGGAGGGAAAAAAAGGGGAAATAAATATATGATAGATGGAAAAAACGAAGAGAAAGAGGAAGAGGGGAGAAAGAGGAGTAAAGTAGAATAAAGGAAGTAGCATAAAAGGAACGAAAGAGGGAGAGTTAATGGAGTAGGAGAGAAGAGGAGGAGGAGGAGGAGGAGGAGGAGGAGGAGAGGAGGAGGAGGATAAAGAAGAGAGAGAGAGGGAGGAAGAAGAGCAAAGAGTCAGACGTGCTGGGAGACGAAGAGGTGAGATCAGAATTGAAGGAGGAGGAGGAGGAGGAGGAGGAGGAGGAGGAGGAGGAGAGGAAACGGATTAAGAAGAAAAACAATCATGAGAGTGAAAAATGGATGTGAAATAGCTGTAAAAGAAGGAGGATAAGAAGAAGAGGAAGAAGAGGAAGAAGAGGAAGAGAGGAGGAGGAGGAGGAGGGGAAGAAGAAGATGCAGGATTTATTAACTAGTTACTTCGCCAGGTAGTGTGTAGTGTGCCCTCTACCTTCCCTTATTGAATTTGTGTAAAGTGGCCCACCGCTACAACAGGTAATTGGTTTTGTCAAGGCGCCGCTGGGCAGGTGTGGTGGCGGCCCTTCCTCTTCCTCCTCCTCTTCTTCTTCCTCCTCCTCCTCCTCCTCCTCCTCCTCCTCCTCCTCCTCCTCCTCCTCCTCCTCCTCCTCCTCCTCCTCCTGAGCCCATTTCTCTATTCCTTCCTACCCCAAGCCTTCCCCTTCACCTACCTCTCTCCCCTTCCCTCCCCCAGCCTCCTCCAGCTTCCCCCAGCCTCCCCCAGCCTCCCCCAGCCTCCCCCAGCCTCCCCCACTTCCCCTCCCCCCTCCAGGTAAGGTCGTAATAATGCCTTTCATCTCCCTTCGTCACCTGAAAGAAATTGATTTAAGAAATTTCCTCACGTTATTTTGTTGTTAATATTGTGACTTATTTGCGGTTTTTTTAATATACATACATACATACATACATACATACATACACACATACATATATAGATACATACATACATGCATACAAACATTTTTTTCTTGCATAACTGTTGCTTGAAATAGAAAGAAAAAAAACATATATATATATACTTTGGGTATTACTACATATGTGTAATCCGTTAAGATGCTTACCTGCAACCACGAACACAACAACAACAACAACAACAACAACAACAACAACAACAACAACAACAACAACCTCACACCCACACAACCTAACCTCACCTAACCTAACCTAACCTAACCTAACCTAACCTAACCTAACCTAACCTAACCTAACCTAACCTCACCTCACACCATTAGTACTCCAGGCATACAACATGTAGTAATCATCTTGCATGTAGTTCTGTCTTGCTTAACAACACCTGCAAAGAGGAACCTTAAACTAGACTCTTTTTTTTATAGTAATACAGTATTGCGTGTCTCATATTTTGTGTTGATGGACGCCTTTTAACCACGCATCTGTCTGTCTGTCTGTCTGTCTGTCTCTACACTACACTACACTACCCCCCTCCTACCACACACACACGCACACACACGCACATATACTTATACATACACACACGCAAGCATACACACACCCACCCGTCTATCTATTTTGTACACTACCCCCCTCCTACCACACACACACACACACACACACACACACACACACACACATCCTTTCTCATATGGAATCCTAATAATGAATAACAGTGAATAACAGTGAATAAAAATGAATAAAAGTTAATAATCTTTCCTCACAGATTCTTCAGACAATGTTTAAGGGAAAGATCAGTGTTGTTTCCCCCTTCCCCCCCTTGTTTCCCCCTTTAATTGGTAGTGTGAAGGGCAGTGCATGTCACCTGTACGTTCAGCTGCACACCTGTTGTATAATCACTCCCCTGCACCCTTTAACACCTGCTTCACTGCCTAGTTACCTGTGTTAATGAGGGTGATGTCAGCCGCTGTGTAAAGAAGATTTTATTTATTTTTATTTGATTATATTTTATTTGATTATTTTTGTATTATTTTCATTTTATTGTTTTATTTTATTATTTTCATTACATTTTCTCTTATTATATTTTATTTGTATTATTTCTATTGTATTCTATTCGATTATTATTATGTTTTTTATTATATTTTTATTTTATTTTATTTTATTTTATTTTATTTATTTATTTATTTATTTATTTTGTATGCTATTGAGAAACCATTATCAACACCACACTAAACACAACTTCAACTTAATAAATAAAGGAAATAATTAAAATGCATATGTAAATAAGATTGAAAATAATTTGTATATATCATTATTATTTATTTTTTTAATCAAAGGTTAAAAATAATTATAATTTCTGTTTGTCAAGGTAATAATCACAGACTCTGGAATGTATAACACGCGTGAAGAAACTGATTAATTAAAGAGAATGCAGGCGAGAGAGAGAGAGAGAGAGAGAGAGAGAGAGAGAGAGAGAGAGAGAGAGAGAGAGAGAGAGAGAGAGAGAGAGAGAGAGAGAGAGAGACAGAGATGAGATGAGAGAGAGAGAGAGCAGTTATGTAAAAATCCAGTGATATATATACATAAACGTGTATTACCTCTCACAACCCCTTCCCCCCTTCCCCCCTTCATCCCCTTCACCCCTTCACCCCTTCACCCCCTCCCCCCCAAACAACCCTGACAAAGCCTCCCCTTACCGCCGCCAGATGGCTGCCTCCGTGGAGACACCCGCCCCCCCACAACCCCCCCACGCCTTCTATTGTCCTTCCACGCCCCCCTACGCCCACCCCCACGCCCTCTTGTCCTTAGAAATGTCTCTTGCCCAACGCTTGGTAATGCACGGCGCCCACAAGCACTCTCCCCTCCCCCCCTCACCTCCCCTTACCTCCCCTCACTTCCCCTCACCCCCCCCTCACTTCCCCTCACTCACTTCCCCTCACTGCCACCACACTTATCCCCTTGGCACGCCCTCACGCCCTCGAAAGTGACTCATGCTAATCGTCCTGAGAGCACACAAAGAGAGAGAGAGAGAGAGAGAGAGAGAGAGAGGAGAGAGAGAGAGAGAGAGAGAGAGAGAGAAGTGAAGTGAAACCGAAATTAAAATGAAAAAAAGTGAAGGAAATAGACAAAGGAGGACAAAATTAATGAAAAAAAGTGAGGAAAATGAAGAAAAAAAAAGAGTAAGGGGAAAATAGCATCGTACTTACGTGTGTGTGTGTGTGTGTGTGTGTGTGTGTGTGTGTGTGTGTGTGTGTGTGTGTGTGTGTGTGTGTGTGTGTGTGTGTGATGAGCCAACTTTCTGAGCCTTACTTAAGCCCTTCTGACACGCAGCTCGAAAACTTACATGTGATGGAATATTAGTTCTTAACCCATTCAGTTGTTGCAGCACACCGTATGTGCCAGCAGCGTCTCCCTCTCCTGTGTTTTACGACGTCTGTGCCAAGATCTTTATATCATTCCCATGCATATACCAAACGTATGATGACAATAAGTATAGGCCAGTGTAACAACTTTTATCATTATTTACAAATTTCTATTGTCTTATGTATCAGAATTACCGTTCTTATGAGTATTTATGTGATATTAAATAGATAATTTTACGGTACGATAACTGCGGTTTGGCAACACCACCGGCAGCAATATATAACCGTCGCTCCGTCGGCCGTCAGCGACGGGCTCTTCTAGCTAGCATTAGATATTGGTTATTGAAAATATTGGAAATATTGGAAATATCATTGAAGCATTTGATACACCTAATTAAACTGTACAACTGTCATTATGAATATTTGTTTTATGACTAATAATTACGCAGTAAAATGAAACTTAATATTTATATATAAACATGACATTCCTCCTCATTTTCCCGAAAGCTATTAGAGATATTGGAAATATCATTGCAGCATCTGATAGACCTAATTAAACTGTACAACTGATATTATGAATATTTGTTCTATGACTAATAATTACGCAGTAAAATGAAACTTAATATTTATATAAAAACATGACTTTCCTCCTCATTTTCTCGAAAGCTATTAGAGATATTGGAAATATTATTGCAGCATCTGATAGACCTAATTAAACTGTACAACTGATATTATGAATATTTGTTCTATGACTAATAATTACGCAGTAAAATGAAACTTAATATTTATATAAAAACATGACTTTCCTCCTCATTTTCTCGAAAGCTATTAGAGATATTGGAAATATCATTGCAGCATCTGATAGACCTGATTAAACTGTACAACTGTCATTATGAATATTTGTTCTATGACTAATAATTACGCAGTAAAATGAAACCTAATATTTATATAAAAACATGACTTTCCTCCTCATTTTCTCGAAAGCTATTAGAGATATTGGAAATATCATTGCAGCATCTGATAGACCTAATTAAACTGTACAACTGATATTATGAATATTTGTTCTATGACTAATAATTACGCAGTAAAATGAAACTTAATATTTATATAAAAACATGACTTTCCTCGTCATTTTCTCGAAAGCTATTAGAGATATTGGAAATATCATTGCAGCATCTGATAGACCTAATTAAACTGTACAACTGTCATTATGAATATTTGTTCTATGACTAATAATTACGCAGTAAAATGAAACTTAATATTTATATAAAAACATGACTTTCCTCCTCATTTTCTCGAAAGCTATTAGAGATATTGGAAATATCATTGCAGCATCTGATAGACCTAATTAAACTGTACAAACTGAAATTATGAATATTTGTTCTATGACTAATAATTACGCAGTAAAATTAAACTTTATTTTTATATAAAAACATGACTTTCCTTCTAATTTTCTCGAAAGCTATTAGAGATATTGAAAATATCATTACAGCATCTGATACACCTAATTAAACTGTACAACTGTAATTATGAATATTTGTTTTATGACTAATAATTACGCAGTAAAATGAAACTTAATATTTATATAAAAACATCTTTCCTCCTCATTTTCCCGAAAGCTATTAGAGATATTAGAAATATCATTGCAGCATCTGATACACCTAATTAAACTGTATAACTCTCATTATGAATATTTGTTCTATGACTAATAATTACGCAGTAAAATGAAACTTAATATTTATATAAAAACATGATTTTCCTCCTCATTTTCTCGAAAGCTATTAAAGATATTGGAAATATCATTGCCGCATCTGATAGACCAAATTAAAATTTACTACTGTCATTATGAATATTTTCACTATTACTAATAAATACTGAATTTTACTTTTTTTTAAATTACTTTCTTCCTCGTTTTCTCGAAAGCTATTAGAGATATTGGAAATATCATTGCATCATTTGATACACCTAATTCAAGTTTAAAACTGATATTATGAATATTTGTTCTATGACTAATAATTACGCAGTAAAATAAAACCGTATTTTTATATAATAACATGATTTTCCTCGTCATTTTCTTGAAAGCTATTAGAGATATTGGAAATATCATTTCAGCAGCTGATACACCTAATTAAACTGTACAACTGATATTATGAATTTTTTTCTATGACTAATAATTACGCAGTAAAATGAAACTTAATATATATTTAAAAACATGAATTTCCTCCTCATTTTCCCGAAAGCTATTAGAGATATTGGAAATATCACTGCAGCATCTGATAGACCTAATTAAACTGTAAAACTGAAATTATGAATATTTGTTCTATGACTAATAATTACGCAGTAAAATTAAACTTTTATCATTAATATTTATTTATATCATTAATATTTATTTTTATCATTAATATATATTTTTATCATTAATATTTATTTTTTATCATTAATATATTTTTATCATTAATATATTTTTATCATTAATATATATTTTTATCATTAATATTTATTTTTATCATTAATATTTATTTTTATCATTAATATTTATTTTTATCATTAATATTTATCATAATATATTTTTATCATTAATATATATTTTTATCATTAATATATATTTTTATCATTAATATATATTTTTATCATTAATATTTATTTTCATCATAAATATTTATTTTTATCATTATTATTTATTTTTATCATTAATATTTATTTTTTATCATTAATATATATTTTTATCATTAATTTATATTTTTTATCATTAATATATATTCTTATCATTAATATATATTTGTATCATTAATATATATTTTTATCATTAATATTTATTTTTATCATTAATATATATTTTTATCATTAATATATATTTTTATCATTAATATTTAATTTTATCATTATTATTTATTTTTATCATTAATATTTATTTTTATCATTAATATTTATTTTTATCATTAATATATATTTTTATCATTAATATTTATTTTTATCATTAATATTTATTTATATCATTAATATATATTTTTATCATTAATATTTATTTTTATCATTAATATATATTTTTATCATTAATATTTATTTTTTATCATTAATATATATTTTTATCATTAATATATATTTTTATCATTAATATATATTTTTATCATTAATATTTATTTTTATCATTAATATATATTTTAATCATTAATATTTATTTTTATCATTAATATTTATTTTTTATCATTAATACATATTTTTATCATTAATATATATTTTTATCATTAATATTTATTTTTATCATTAATATTTATTTTTATCATTAATATATATTTTTATCATTAATATATATTTTTATCATTAATATATATCTTTATCATTAATATTTATTTTTTATCATTAATATATATTTTTATCATTAATATATATTTTTATCATTAATATTTATTTTTATCATTAATACTTATTTTTATCATTAATACTTATTTTTATCATTAACATATATTTTTATCATTGATATATATTTTTATCATTAATATATATTTTTATCATTAATATATATTTTTATCATTAATATATATTTTTATCATTAATATTTATTTTTATCATAAATATTTATTTTTATCATTATTATTTATTTTTATCATTAATATTTATTTTTTATCATTAATATATATTTTTATCATTAATTTATATTTTTTATCATTAATATATATTCTTATCATTAATATATATTTGTATCATTAATATATATTTTTATCATTAATATATATTTTTATCATTAATATATATTTTTATCATTAATATTTATTTTTATCATTAATATATATTTTTATCATTAATATTTATTTTTATCATTAATACTTATTTTTATCATTAATATATATTTTTATCATTAATATTTATTTTTATCATTAATATATATTTTTATCATTAATATATATTTTTATCATTAATATATATTTTTATCATTAATATTTATTTTTATCATTATTATTTATTTTTATCATTAATATTTATTTTTATCATTAATATTTATGTTTATCATTATTATATATTTTTATCATTAATATATATTTTTATCACTAATATTTATTTTTATCATTAATATATATTTTTATCATTAATATTTATTTTTATCACTAATATTTATTTTTTATCATTAATATATATTTTTATCATTAATATATATTTTTATCATTAATATATATTTTTATCATTAATATTTATTTTTATCATTGATACTTATTTTTATCATTAATATATATTTTTATCATTAATATATATTTTTATCATTAATATATATTTTTATCATTAATATAAATTTTTATCATTAATATATATTTTTATCATTAATATATATTTTTATCATTAATATATACTTTTATCATAAATATTTATTTTTATCATTATTATTTATTTTTATCAATAATATTTATTTTTATCATTAATATCGCCCTGAACGTCAACATTTTCCCGAAAGCTATTAGAGATATTGGAAATATCATTGCAGCATCTGATACACCTAATTAAACTGTACAACAGTCATTATGAATATTTGTTCTATGACTAATAATTACGCAGTAAAATGAAACTTAATATTTATATAAAAACATTACTTTCCTTCTAATTTTCTCGAAAGCTATTAGAGATATTGAAAATATCATTGCAGCATCTGATACACCTAATTAAACTGTACAACTGTCATTATGAATATTTGTTTTATGACTAATAATTACGCAGTAAAATGAAACTTAATATTTATATAAAAACATCTTTCCTCCTCATTTTCCCGAAAGCTATTAGAGATATTGGAAATATCATTACAGCATCTGATACACCTAATTAAACTGTACAACTGTCATTATGAATATTTGTTCTATGACTAATAATTACGCAGTAAAATGAAACTTAATATTTATATAAAAACATGACTTTCCTCCTCATTTTTTCGAAAGCTATTAGAGATATTGGAAATATCATTGCAGCATCTGATAGACCTAATTAAACTGTACAACTGTCATTATGAATATTTGTTCTATGACTAATAATTACGCAGTAAAATGAAACTTAATATTTATATATAAACATGACTTTCCTCGTCATTTTCTCGAAAGCTATTAGAGATATTGGAAATATTATTGTAGCATCTGATAGACCTAATTAAAATCTACTACTGTCATTATGAATATTTTCACTAGTACTAATAAATACTGAATTTTACTTTTTTTAAAAAAACTTTCTTCCTCGTTTTCTCGAAAGCTATTAGAGATATTGGAAATATCATTGC